>BHFT01003958.1:0-177743 GCA_004320025.1 Laticauda laticaudata | reverse complement strand
TTGGGGACAATAGGACAGGGATGGTAGGCACGATTGTGCGCTTATGCACACCCCTTACATAGGTCAGATGGGCAGCTAGATAAATCAGAGGAATGAATGAAAGGACAGGGAGGAAGCAACCCGGCCTCTTTGGATTTGGAGGATTTAAATCATCGAGAAATTTTATCCATTGTGTTGACAGGTTTTAAGAACTGAAGTCCAAACTATTTGGAAGTTGCCTACTCTGGGTTGTTGAAGAAATTACTCCTCTGAAAGGAGAAAGAAAGTGAAAGAGTAGGCTGATGCAAATTAGCTCCTTTCACCCGGCAAAATGCCACCACAGGAAGTCCTCCACTTACAACAGTTCACTCACAGTAACTGTTTGAAGTTAGAAGGTAACTTATGACCATTTTTCACACTTATGTCTGTTGCAGCATCCCCATGGTCACGTGATTTACATCCCAATGCTTGACATTGACTCCTGACTGACAACTGACTATTTACGACAGTCTCAGTGTCCTGGGCCCACCTGATCCCTTTTTGCAACCTTCTGACAAACAAAGTCAACAGGGGAAACCAGATTCACATAACAACCAGTCTGACTAATTTGACGTGCAGTGATTCACTTAACAAATGTGGCAAGAAAAGTTGTAAAATGCGACAAAACTCTCTTGACAAATTTCTGACATGGCAAAATACATCTTGGGTTCCATTGTGGTCCTAAGTTGAGGACTACCTGCACTTATCATCTTAACAATTTGTGTTAAACTCTTTGAAGCTTGACCCACCTGTCCAGCAGCCAGGCTAACATATTTAGAGTCAGCTTCATAGAACTGAAGATTGTATCCAGGTGGCAAGGTTGGATTTTCCTGTTCCATCTAGTATAATGTCATGGCCACAAAACATTTGCATATCAAGATGTTTCCGTTGTTCTTTCCGGAGAGTGGATAATAGAGCAGGACATATTTTGCTGAAGGACAATCCCCTCTCCTGATTCAATTGGCAGCGCAAATCTCCCACTTCCCAACAGTCTATCCTCAGAAGCCAATTACAGGGAAAAGAGAAATAACAGTGTGCTGAAGCTCTGTTGTTTATACTTGTTTAATAAAATGCCCGGGGACATAATCCCACAATAAACTCATGCAATCCCAGTTGTTTACCTTTCTCTCATTGGCTGATCCTAATCCCCAGACTAATCCTTCCTTTTCTCTTTAACTCCAGATCTTCCTCCACCTTAAATCCTCTCTGTCGCTTCTCTCCAGTAATCATCCCAGGCAATGTTCAACTCTGGTCTCCACAGCCATACCTTGGCTTATGATTTCACTTCAAAATGTGGTAAATCTACTCTTCCCTGCCATGTTTATTGTCAGAATGAGAATATTGTCTCATGCTAGGAAATTGAGCCATACTCTGGTGGTCTTTCTTGACTGTACTTCTTGTTTTCTTTGAACCATTTTTAATTCAATGTTCTTTCAGGGAAGCTTCTCCTCCCCTCCCCTCTCCCCCCTCTTCTCTCCTCTCTCTCATTCTAACCTCTCCTTCTCTCTTCTTTTCTCTCCTCTCCCCTCCCTTCATCTCCCTCTCCCCTCCTTCCTCTATCTTCTCTCCCCTCCTCTCTTTTCTCCTCTCATCCTTCTCTCAGGCCCCCTGCCCCTCCCTTTCTGTCCTCTCTCCTCCTTTTTTCTTTGTTTTACAGAGGCTAATAGGATCCTCAGGTCTTGAATTTTGTGGTGCATAAAGTGACCAAGCTTCAGTCCTACTGATTTCAGGGGGATAAACTTACATTGTGAGATATAGCTATTATTGCTTCCATGGTGACTATACCACAGGTTAAACATAACTGAATATGTTTGATGAGAATGGCTTCAAATAGACAGCATTTGTTCAGAGGGATGACTTAGTGCTGTTTCGGTGTGATCAAGCCTTAACCTCTCTTTCTTTCAGTGCCTTTAATGCACATTGCCACAGAGTCACCATGAGTTGGGTGGCCTTATAAATTTCACTTATAAATAAATAAACATCATGATGGTGACAAACTACCCCGACTGTCCTAAATGGAATACAAACAATATTCTTGGCATAGGATGCTTTAGAAGCAGAGCTGGCGTGATTAAGGTTGCAATATTGTGTTGTCTGAGGTGAATCTATTATATTAAAATGAACACAAACATAAAATGATTGATAAATGTGCCTCTTATTCAACAATTCGTATATTAACAACCTCTGAAGTCTGCAGTAAGAAAAGGATCTGTTTTTTTCTGCTTTTCCTCCCATTCTTAATTATGTGGACATTTTGAAACAAATATAATCTTGAAATGAAACCAGTCTGTCCATGATGAATAAATCAGCTAAAGAGCAGTTGCCTAGGGGGTCTATGGATTAATTTAACTAATTAAAGATAACCCAATAATAATGCCTTTAATCTGGGATTCAGTGCTCTCTCTCTCTCTCTCCCTCTCCCCCCCCCTCTCTTTTAAATCCAGCTACTATATGAACAGAACAAATTAAAACAATTAAGAACATGCTGCCCTCTAATGGTTTGTCTCTCTGGATGCTCTTATAGAATATACTTCTCATAACTGAAATAATTCCTGCCACAAGCACTTTTCCCCCCACAAATTGAAAGGAGACGGCCAGTTCATTTACACAGAGAAAGAGGAAATATATCTCCAGTTTTTCAACTGCAGCATGAAAGAACAAGAGATGTTGGTCGATGTGTTGCGATTGCAGGTCTCAAATTGTCAACCTAGGATATGGCTTTAGGAATATCTTTGTTCTGAAGAGTAACATATATACATTTAAAATTAAAATAAATTGTTTCTCTACAGCCCTTCAAATATTGTGGCTAGTAAAGTATGACACATAAGCACTTCTTTCCCTGTATTTATTAATTGTTGGATATGTTGTTTAGCCCAGGGGTTTCCAAACTTGGCAACTTTGTCAGCTGCTGGCTGAGGAATTTTGAGACCTGAAGTCCATAAGTCTTAAAGTTGACAAGTTTAGAGACCCCTGCTTTACTCCATCCTCATAAAGTTTTTCCAGAAAATGGATATTCAGCTTGAAATTAATCAAATAGTTAGTTTAGGCTTAGTTGAGGAATTGGATCTAGCATTGGAGAAAGAGGCTGTATAATGTTCTTGCTGTTACTTTTGGAAAACCTGGATGTGATTTGTTGTTTATCTTCCTTTAAAAAAGGGAATTCTAATGATTCTTCCCCAGTCATGAAGAAGGCTCCATATCAGGGAAAGCAAGTGAGCAAAGAGATTCAGGATATGTGGGAGTTTTCTAAAAAAGAAGATCCTAAAAGCACAATTTCAGTGAAGGAAGAAGAATGGAAGAAGCAGAAGAAGTCCATGTAGCTACATAGAATGGTTAGTGAAGAACTGAAGAAATGGCCATCTAAGAAGAGGCGCATCATAGAACGATACTTGGAGGTAACCTAAAATTGTAAAGATGTCAGATTAAAGCTCAGAATAAATTAAAGCTGGCAAAAAAAAATTCTACAAACAACAAAAAAGGGCTGAAGAGAAACAAATTGGTATGTTCACTTCTCATTGAAGAGGTTAAGTAGGTAATCAAAGAAAAGGCAAAATTGTTAATCTCCTATTTTGTCTCAGTCTTTTCTGAATATATGTTCCACAAGGCAATTATGAAGAACAGAATGAAGGATGAAAGTGAGGAATTAATGGAAATATGAACAGCAAATAGCTATTTATTAGAATTAGTTTGAATCTCATATGTAAGGTATTGAAAGAAATTGCTGAGAATTTGTTTTTCTCTGGCTGAGAAATCTTGGAGAATATGTCTTCTGAAACCTGAAGAGGACCAATGTCTATATCTTCAAAAAGTGGCAAAAGGAGAATCCCACAAATGATAAACCATCAATATTTGGAGTTTTGGAGAAGTGAAATTCTTTGTTGGCAGAGATTACATATCCTTCTATTTTGCCTGCTTTGCACATGGTAGGATGGGATGTGCAAGTGAGTAATACTTGTTGGTAAAGTACTATCAGGCTGATAAGGTGGTGGTTCTATCTTATCAGCCTGTTGACTGCTTCTGGGGTATTGTGTTAATAGCTGTGTGATGATACTGCACATTGGAAGGATGTTCTTTTTCTGTGATTACTGAATTATAGATGTTTTGTTATTAGTTTGATAAATTATTTTACTTTATCTGCATGTTGGTTGATTGCTGTGGGATAGTGGGATGTGGAAAGTTACTGTGTATTGTCTAGTACAGTATCACAATGAGTCTTCAGCACCTCCAACAATGCAACATGCCGACCCCCTGAGCTGCACATATTCACTACCTCAGTTACTTGAGAAAAAGAATTTGGAATAGTGAATGATTTCAAATTCTATATGAGTCAGCAGTGTGAATTCCTTCTAAAAACAATGCAATTTTTGGCTGAGTCAACAGAAGTGCAGTTTCTTCATAATGGGAAGAAACTGTTCACTTTATTTTAAATCAAATGCTACCTATGCTCACTGCTGGGTATCATATCTTAAGGTGGATTCAGACAAAATGAAAGGGAATAATCAAGGGATGAGGTACATAGTCCAAGCCATACTGATGAAACTGGGATGTTTAGCCAGAGGAGAGATGACTAAAGAGAAATACGACAGTGGCTGTCAAGTATTTGAAAAGATGATACCCAGAAGATTTCTGTCAAGGAATGGAATTGATGTACTCAAGCTTTAGAAAGGCTGAAGATAAAGGAAAAAAATCTACTGCTAAGAGCGGTTTGATAGTGGAAACAGATAATGGGTTTCTGCTCCCTCCAGTTGAGTACATTTAAGAAAAGGCCAGATATCTGTCTGCCATGATTTTATTAATTTGGATTCCTGGATGGACCAAGGGATTAAGACTAAATGCTCTCAATGGACTCTTCCAGTTGTTTAATTCTAGAACATCATGTAGAAAAGCTTAGTTGGAAATTTTATATATCTTATGATAAAAAAAATATTCTTAGCTGATTTATAGTTTCCAGAATTACTTTTGAAAGTTCATTAATTAATTTAGAACCTCCTCCTGCAATGTAGACTATCATTAAAAAAACACCCCTAAGAATTCTGTTGTTTTGAGCGTGATTGTGTCATTTTTCTCTTTTATTCTGATACAAGAGAAATGAACTCATAGGGAACACTCTAGGCCAATGGTTGCCAACCAGTGGGCCATGGACCATGGTGGTTGTCTGCAGAGAAATGTCACACCCAAAAATTTTGGTTGTCTGCAGAGAAATGTCACACCCAAAACACCCCCCAAAACAATTAATCTAGGCTGTGTGGGAACACAAGGCTTGCGTTGCTTGCATTGCGAACAACATGAAGTAGTGAAGGGAGGGGGGAAAAGGTGAAGGGGGAACTTGCCCCACGTGCCCCATGTGCCTGGCCTGGCCATCAGACTGCTTCTTTCTGCTTTTTTTCTTCTGCTTTTGTCTGCATGCAGGGAAAGCAGCAAAAGTTTTTCTTTCCCTCCCTCAAACTCCGCCAGAAATGAGTCTTTGGGACCCTGCAAGGTATCCTGCTTCAAGAGGCTGTGCTGGTGCAACAAGTCTCACAAAGACTCATTTCTGGTGGAGTTTGAGGGAGAGAAAGAAAGATTTCTGCTGCTTCTGCTGCTTTCCTTGCATGAAGCCAAAAGTCTCTCTCTTTCTTCCTGAGAACGGAGCTGGAGACGGTATCCTGCGATCCCAAATAAAGAATGAATGATTGGTAGGAAAACAGGGTGGGGAATTTTCCTGAAGACTTTTGGGGGGATTTTCTCTGGATCTCTGGTTCGCGAGATTTAAAATTATGAGTTTGATGGTCCCTGAGGTCCAAAAGGTTGGTGACCCCTGCTCTAGGCTCAGGATCCTAGATGGTTGGATCAATACTATGGAAGAAAACACTGGTTTATTATTATCCACTTTATTATCCGCTTCTTCAGATGGGAGTTGTTCAAAAGCTGATTCAAGGTAACATTTAACAAATAATTTATTTTATCCAATAAGGCAACTGGATATACAGAAATTCTCAGTAAGCTATTAGATCCCTTCTCACTTATGTGAGCTGAGTCAAAAGTTTTTCACACACAAACCTTTGCTAAAGAATCTGCTTTCATTGGAATAAGGTACCATCTATAACCACAAAGATCATTTGTCTGTGCAAGGGAGTGTCTCATGTTCTTTTTCTTGGCAAACATCGAAGTCTTAAGATGTCAAGGTGATTTTTAGGGCACAGTGTAAACTGAAAAGGAAGGAAACCAGAAAGACCAGTTGTTGGGTTAATGACTAACGAAATGGAGAGAGCAATGACCAGATATAATCTGCTTGTCTTTGGCAGAAAAATCCAGGATGTTGCTTAGGGCAAAGATTTAGGGCAAGAGGGAAATAATATGCTTCTAAAGCAAAGATAAGTAGCATGGTCCATCACTGCCATTCCATTCCCATTACCCTAAACCATCGTGATGATCAGTAGCCCACAATATGCTATCCTCATATCATCTTTATTTTTTTAATATATGTGCTTGCTGGGGAATTCTGGGAATTGAAATCTACGCATCTTAAAGTTCCCAAAGTAGAGAAACACTATTTTAGAGGAACTGCCACCTGCAATTTTAGGAAGAAATTATTGTTACAGATTCACTTAAGAATTGTTTTTGAGGTTTTAATATTTTTCTAGTTATCTAAGAGACTTAACACCTATTTATCATAGTATCCTAATATGTTGGTGGCATTAGCTATGCCAGTATCTCCTTTAACAGTACTCACGATGGAAGGTTAGTCCCATCAAGTGCTATCGATATGACTTCTCAAAAAAGTATGCAGAGGATTGGGATGGTTGAAATCTCCACATTGCTGTTGCTCAGAAAAAGCATTTCCAAAGCCCCATTTCTACCTAGCCAACTGCTGTTTCACATTGTCCAGAAGTTAGTATAATTTCCTGAGCTGCAGAATTTATTACATACATCACCTTATATGCTCCAAATTGATGAGTCCCAAACAATTTTCTCCCCAAAACAAAGAAGCTAATGGTTTCTTCCCATCCTACTTTCATAAACCGAGGAGCTTGTTAGTGATGGAATGACATTTTCCACCATGCCTGAAGTAACAGGCTAGTGTGGGGCCTCAGGACAGGCCAACATATTTGGGATTTATCTCTTGTTCTGTCCACCAACAGAGAGGAATTTTCAGCAGAAGTAGTCTTCATCTGTCCGAGACCCATTATTTCATTTCATCTTGTGATAGGATTGTCCCTAAAATGATCCAAATGTTCATTTATTTAATAAATTTCTGTGCCACCTACCTCCGCTACAAAGTAGTTCTATATTAGCAAAATGTTTGAAAGCATAGCATTCAAATGATTTCACAATGAATTTAAAAACAGTTGATAAGATAAAGGATCCCCATTTTCCTCTTGTCTGGAATGAGGGATGGGTTGGGGAAACTTTGGACGGAGAAAAGCTTGCAATGCAGCATGGCAAAGTCCAAGATCAGATGGAGAGCAGAACTGACCTGGGCACCCAGCAGGAATGCCTTGCCAAGGAAACAATGGCAGCAATAAACTGAATGCAGAGACGATGCAGGAGTTAAGCCAAGAGTTTCTTGCCACAGTGTGCTCTGTGGCTGGGCAAAATGGGAAGGGGAGGATGTGGAACAACCCCATTGGCTACTGCTGCTTGAGTTCCCAGAGAAACTGTTTTTTTTTTCTTTTTTTGATTACTCTTGCATACATTCTGGTCCTCTAGCCGGATTGTGTTACTTGCTGTTTTGCAAGCCTGGCCAGTACTGCAAACAAAGGCAAGAGCACTCTAAATCATGTGCCTGTAAAGCCTATAATTAGGACTGGAAGGTGCTTATTTTACCAGCAGAAGTCAGCAATTCAGGCTACCTGAAGGAACAAATCCCTCAGCAGTTCTTTCAAGGAGGGAAAGACTGGGACTGTGTGAAATAGTTATTTGTGCCATGGCTGGCTGAGGTTTTTCCTGGACTCTTTGTGCTCAGGCTCAGTTCCCAAATAGCAGGCTCGCTGTTTCTCTGGTAGATGACTGTTTTAAACTGGAATTGTACTCTCTCTGTGATAAAATGTACTTCAAAAGAAGTCTTAAATGAATTCAGGAAATCTCTGGTACATTAAGCCACCCTCTTTTACTTAATACGAACAAATCCCACTCCCTCCAAAAAAGGGACAAAACTTTGCAGGACCTGGTATATCTCAGGCATGTCCTGCTATGCAACAAGCTGTCCCACAAAGGCTTTCTTAGGTCACCTTCTGTAGCCACCAGAGGCCATGATTTTGCAGAATCATGGAGTTTGAAGGCCACAGAGGACTTCTGTTCTACTCCCATTCTTCAGGATCAGGATATTATTCCTAAAGAGATTGCTCTCCTTTGCCCCCTCTGCCACAGTGTTTGTCTGGATGCCACCGGCAAAAAGGTGAGCTCCTGGAACAGCACACTGTACATTCCTGCAAGAATATGAGCATAAAAAGGGTCAGACTCAAAAGTGCCCTAAAGGGGAAGTCTGATGGGATTGCAGGTTTTGATGGAGAAGCCTCACAATTTCCACAAGAATGATATGCAGATGATGAAACCAAGTCATTCCAAATCACAAAGCCAGTTCATACCTAAGAGGACCAGGGGTGGGATTCTANCTCCTTTGCTGGTACTTTGCTTGTGTGGAGTGACCATTCAAAGTGACAATGGCACTGAAAAAAAGTGACCTATGACCATTTTTCACACTTGCAATGTAGCATCGCCACAGTCATGAGAGGCCAGGCGAGGAGATGCATGCCTCAATGTGAGTGATATTGAGTTGGCCACGTCCACCAACTAAGCCACGCCCACAGAAATGGTTGTTAAAAATTTTTGAATCCCACTCCTGATGAGGACCAGAAGAGATATCACAATGAGTCACAGTCTGGTTCTTTGAGACGGGAAAGAGAAAGCTTCACTCTCAGGTTGTTTTCAATAACTTGTCTAGGAAACCCAAGTTTTTATATTGACTTCCTTGATGGTGCAAGTTCACCCCAGCCCAGATAATCTTAATTAACTCCCCAGCTGTATAAAACTACCACTTAAGCAAGCTGACCTCTTGGCTCCTGCAGTTTCTTTGAGGCTCAGAAGGTTGCGTGGCCACACAATGGCACTAAGCTTAGAGTGCAGCCGTTGGCTTCTGTAGACATGAATGGCTGGAGTCTTTCTTGCTAGGACAAGTGATTCCCAGGAAGAATGCCTCTCTGTTGTGTTTTGAGAACCATCTTACAGGCAAGCGTGGCATCTGCTAAAGAGGTTGTGGTCTCTTAATTTCCCTTCCTCATTCTTCGAGTTGCTCCTTACCACACACTGACCTGGCCAAAGTGTATCTGTAGAGTTTACCACTGGGGGAGGCAAAGCGTTAAGCTTAAATCATGAAGTGTCAGCAGATCATCTATTTCCTGTCAAGTCCCAGTCACTTGCTCAGCTTCATTCTCAATTCTCAATCAATACTCCCATTGCTATGAGAGGTTGCCTTGTGTCAGCCGTTCAAGGAAGCAGGCAGGGTAGGGATCTTGGGAATAATCTCCATTGCAGTGAAGTAGAGAAACAAAATCTTGAAAAGTTTTGCCAGCTTGTGTCTCTCCCATCTTTTTTACTAAACAAAAGCAAGGCAGTATTTTGAATTTCCTTCTCAGAACTGAGCGGTCTTTTCTCAAAATCCCCTCTTAATGGTTCACTCATTCCTTCAGTATCTCCAAGGTTATCTCTACATTCCTTTATAACTTATTTAGGGATCAAAGATCAAAGAAATGGTGGTTATTGCCCCCTCCAACGGTTTTATCTCCCAGCCAAGGTGTTGCTCCAATCTCAGAGCAAAGTGGCAAGACCAGTTTGCCCAGATAGTGATGTCATTAATCTAGCAACCAGTGGGACTCATCTCAATCCTGGGCCTAGAACCATGGAGCCATTGCCATACAGCTATACCCTTTGATGCTGACTCCTTGTCTGACGAATATAGTTATTCAAGCAAATTCATCTTTCTCAGTGTGAAGCCTTTGTTTCCCTCAGAGATATCCTCACCAACCAAACCTGTACAGATAGTCCTCGATTTACAACAGTTTGTTTAGGAATGGTTCAAAGTTACAATGAAAAAAGCGACTTATGACCGTTTTTCCTACTTACCACTGTTGTGACAACCCCGGGGTCACATGGTCAACATTCAGATGCTTGTCAACAGGCTCATATTTAT
The DNA here is from genome assembly GCA_004320025.1 of Laticauda laticaudata. Taxonomy (NCBI): domain Eukaryota; kingdom Metazoa; phylum Chordata; class Lepidosauria; order Squamata; family Elapidae; genus Laticauda; species Laticauda laticaudata. The sequence continues at coordinate 167,557 of BHFT01003958.1, read as the reverse complement.
AGTGGTTGCAGTGTTCTAGGGTCATGTGATTACCTGCTTTTGGCAAGCAAATTCAATGGGGAAGTCAGATTCAGTTAACAACCATGTTACTAACTTTATAACTGCAATGATTCCTTTAACAGTTGTGTCAAGAAAGGTTGTAAAATGGGGCAAAACTCACTTAAGAAACATCTCACTTGGCAACATAAATTTTGGGCTCAATTGTGATTGTAAGTTGAGGACTACCTGTATTAGAATCACCTTACTATTCTGACCCAAACCCTTTTCCAATAAGATGAACAATAATCAAAGGGAACAGGAACCTTTTAATGAGTCTTACAAATCCCCCATTAAAAGGCTGCTGCAAACTAATTAACTTTGATAAAACTTGCCAAAACTGTATGAGACTGCCAAGAATTACAGATAAGAAATATTTCACAACACAAGAGTCTTCAAATACCAACTTAAAATACTGTCATGTCCATGAGGCTGAGTTTCAAAACTTCTTTGCTTCCTGCAAAGAATGTTTGCTTCACAGCTGGCTTTTATCTTCTTGAAAGAGGGGCCATTACCTTGCAGCCTTACTCCTGAGTTGCCCGTGCTGTTGCAGCTGATCTTTCCTGCAAGCAATCCTGCGCATACACACACTTTGCACAAGCTAATCAGGAACCTTCTCATCGCTGCTGCCAGCCCCCACAATCTCTGAAGGCAGCAGTCCACTCCCTAATGGTCCTGGCCCCTCATCTGAGTCCTCGCTCTCCTCAGCTGTCCGCACCTGCTGCTGGCTAAATACAACACTTACAGGGAACAATTCTCTTTCTGATAAAGAGTAGCATGGATCTGAGAAACAATGCAAATTGGAGAGCACATGTGAGAGCTAACTTGAAGATTCCTTGACTTGAGATCCAAGACTTTTGAAGCACATTACTAAATATCACATTCAGAATTAACTTATGTGTTGGAATTTTCTGACAAAAATTTATAGGATATGCCTCCCCATCTTCTGTGCTATGCTCCTACCCTTTTTTTTTTTCCCCAGACCAAGGATTGCTTCCTACATGTAGTCTGTGATTAATCACTCCAGAACCCCCTACCCATGAGGGATCACTATCCTCTTCTAATTTCCAAACTCTTGAAATGGTTACAAAAAGCCAGACTGGATCTCAAATCTGATTTATGTGGAAGATATTTAATTCCCTTTGATTTTAATTTGAATACTTTAATCATTGATCTTTATAAAGATCAATGATCAAAGTATTTAATTTTAAAAAGTTATGAGCATATTTGCGTAATTTTCTGCATAAGCTTTTGATATTTTATTTAAACGAACTGCTTATTTATTCTGAAGATTCTGCTTTCTAATGTTTATGTTTAAGCAGTTTTTTAAAAGCTTTTGTAGCTAAGCTAAAGAAATATTTCTTTGACTATCTGGGCTACTTTATTTGCTTGAAAGCTGGATCCAGCTAAGATATGCATCATCTTGGATGCTCCCTCCATTTCTCGGGCATGTGCCTTTTAGATGCTTGGCCAATGTTTACTGTTAATTTGTTTCTTATTTTGGTTTACTGACCACACCAGTGATGGGATTCATTTTTTTTTTACTACCAGTTCTGTGGGTATGGCTTGGTGGCATGGCATGGCTTGGTGGGCATGGCAGAGGAAGGGTACTGAAAAATCCCATTTCCTCCCCACCCCACTAACCTATTTTCCAGCTCTGTTCTCCTGTGCAGGGCAACAAAAGAAGACCCAGCCAATCTGGGACCTGGGAAGCAGAGAATAGATGGGGCGGGGCCAGTCAGGGGTGGTATTTGCCAGTTCTCCAGAACTGGTCAGAACCTGCTGAATACTACCTCTGGACCACACCATTGATTCATATTAGTAAAAATGGGCTTCCCTTTAATTGAGATTCTGGAAGTTCTAGATATTCTCTAGAAACAGACCACAAGAATTTTAAACAAATTTCTAACAAGCACATACAATATAATTTTCTTAAGTTTTAAATCTCTTATATTTCAAAATCCAAACATAAGAGGTTGATGTTGTAAGCTCAAGTTTTTCCTATCTGATGTCTGTCCTCCAATGTCTATGATAAACCCAGAAAATTTTGGCCTCCCTTCTATCACATCTGTCCTGCCTTCACAAAGTAGCCTGCAGTCCAAGTGTGTACTTGGCAAGTACTAAATATATCCATGACTATTTACTTTTTTAAAAAATTAGCCCCTGATGGTTCCACCAATTTTTATCATAACCTTAAGAAAGGATGTTATTTAAAAAACCCAAGAAATATCAAAAACCAAGAAATATTATGAGTATATTTATGAAAAGATTGAATAAGTAGTGATGTTTAAGTATCAATTCCTTTTGGTACCACTTAGAACTACCCTGCTTGCATTTAGCAGCTCTTTCCAAGCTAAGGCTGATGATGGCAGTCTTCAAACAGAAGAGAACCAAAACTTTCCTGTCTCCTTCCAACAATGGGAGATAGAGAACCACATTTTATGGGTCTTTGACCCACTGCTATTCCCTCTGCCTACCTACATTGCTTCATGATAATCATTATTGGTGGCTTGCATCACCAAAACCTGGTTGGGAAATGTGGCTTCTGGGGTTTCAGGTGTGGAACCAACCACTACTCCAGGATAGTGATGTGGAAGTGGCTGTTATTTGGGACTCTCAGAAGGGCTGGGCATTTTCCCAGACATAGCAGGATGTGAGAGTCTCCTTGTAAGGTTATTTGTAGGGACCACTTTAGAGGGCTGCTTGCTTGTAGTATCCCTGCTCAAGGAACTTGATGTTGTGTAAGTTGCTGTTGGATCTCCTTAGACTTGTTGTTCTGTGCTAGCTTTGGTAAATACACCAAACTAAGCAATCAACTTCATCAGATTGTTAAAATTACTTTTATAAGTTAATAACCTGGTTGTTAAATGAATCCAGCTTTCCCATTGATTTTCCTTCTCAGAAGATCACAAAGGATTGTAAGTTGAGGAATACCTGTGTTTGGCTAACTGTCATATATAGATGGGACTGTCTTTAAAGATCATCTACAAATTGTAGAAAATGACTGCCCATAGGTTAACCTGCATTACCTGGTAGAGTCAGGTAATCAATAGGTTTCCAGGTGCAATTCAAGTGCTAGCTATGGCCTTCAAGTTCTATGTGGCTTCGGGTTTACAGTTGGATTTAAGCATTGTACACAAAGTTATCTGCTACCAAGTCCTACTAGTCAATGACTACTTTAGCTTCAACCGCAACAATACAAGAGCACACAACAGATACGAACTCAATGTAAACCGCTTCAAACTCGATTGCAGAAAGTACAACTTCAACAACAGAGTGGTCAATGCCTGGAATGCATTACCTGATTCTGTTGTTACATCCTCTAACCCCCACTCCTTTAACCTCAAACTATCCACTATTGACCTCACCCCATTCCTAAGAGGTCTGTAAGGTGCATGCATAAGTACACCATCGTGCCTACCATCCCTGTCCTATTGTCCCCATTTATTCATACCTATTTCCTGTATTCTTGTTGAAAAATCAAATAAATAAAAATAAATAAATGGTATTTGGCTGCTCAAGACTACCAAACATTTTTGCTGGAAGTCCTTGCTAAGAAGGGAAGAGACTTGAATTTTTCTTCAGGGGCTTCCTTTCTGCAAAGCATCCTTCCCCAAGATGTAAAATCTGGGCCTTCTCCCCTGACATTTACCAAGTTGCCAACAACCTACTTATTCTAGAGAACATTTGGGATGGTTGCCATGTTGATAAATTGTAATGCCATTAGTACAAGTATGGAATGTGATTATGCAGAGGATTTTTTTTGTCTGTGATATTCTGTTTATTTTCTTTTTAGATGTTACTGATTTAGTTTTAAGTGATCTGTATTGTGTGAAGATATTGCTGCGGGCTGCTCGGGACCTTATGAGTGAAGCAGCTTAAAAGCACTTGAAATAAATAGATATATCTATCACAGTTATATGCAAAAAGAGGAAAACAGATGCTTCTGCTGTTCCTCCTTGTCCTTCTCTTGTTTATTTCATTGATGCTGGTGAGAGGCTGGCACAGAGTTTTAAAAATGGTCAAGATGGTGGCCAAAACCATGTGATCAAGGCCCCTCCCTCTTTTACATACCTAAACAAGTATGGTTGCCATATTTTTTTTTTTACCCCTACCCCCACCACTTGTGGATATTACCCCTCCTCTCGGCTGGGAGTTAAACAGGTAACCCTACTTTGCTTTAGCAACAAAATGAACCTCTTGTGCATTTCAGAAGCTACAATTTAAAAATTTATTTATGCTGGATTCTAATTTTGCATTTTTACCTTAAGAAATATAACTGTTCAGTGTGTGTGTGTGTGTAAAATATGCACACTCTAACATTTCTGAATGGTTCTCATTTCATTCCATTTTTTTTTAGTTTAACAACCCCTCAACTGTATGTATCGCCTCTTTCCTGACTTAGGACTTGTCTTTGCATTTAAAAAAAAAAGGATGGTTGCTTCAAGTCCATGTGATTTTTGGAAGGTTAACACTGCCACCTGCTGTGAGGCTTGAAGGATAATAAGTTTAGGCAAGGAGCAAAAGGACTGCGAGTATGAAACGAGGGAAGTAGATTTTTTGTAGAAGAATAAAGGGAGGTTGACTTCAAACAGGCCAGTAGGGGTAAAGATAGCTTGCTTTGGAAATGGAATCCAAAAGATTTCCTTTTTAAATATAATATTTATTGAAGAAAATTTTAATAAGATAAAAATATTAGAACAACAAAAATAAGGAAAACTAGTGAAGAAATAGGAAAAAAAAATAGAAATAGAAAGAAATAAAAGGTTATAAAGAAGTGACTTTCAATTTTGTCAGTGTGGCTATACAGGTGAAACTCTAAAAATTAGAATATTATGCAAAAGTTCATTTATTTCAGTAATGCAACTTAAAAGGTGAACCTAATATATGAGATAGCTCATTACATGCAAAAGGGCCCCCCCCCCCCCAGGACGGGTTTTTTTTTTTCAGAGCCCGTGATGTGTCATAATTGAGATGATTATGGCTACAGCTCATGAAACCCCAAATCCACAATCTCAGAAAAATTAGAATATTGTGAAAAGGTTCAATATTCTAGGCTCAAAGTGTCCCACTCTAATCAGATAATTAAGCCATAACACCTGCAAAGGCTTCTGAGCCTTTAAATGGTCTCTCAGTCAGGTTCAGTAAGAAGCACAATCATAGGAAAGACTGCTGACCTGACAGTTGTGCAGAAAACCTTCACTGACACCTCCATAAGGAGGGAAAGCCTCAAAAGTAATTGCAAAAGTAGTGGATGTTCCCAAAGTGCTGTATCAAAGCACATTAATAGAAAGTTATGTGGAGGGAAAAGTGTGGAAAGAGAAAGGTGCACAAGCAGCAGGGATGACCGCAGCCTGGAGAGGATTGTCAGGAAAAAGGCCATTCAAGAGTGTTTGGGGACTTTCACAAGAGTGGACTGAGGCTGCAGTCAGTGCATCAAGAGCCACCACACGCAGATGGATCCTGGACATGGGCTTCAAATTTGTATTCCTCTTGTCAAGCCACTCCTGAACAACAAACAACATCAGAAGTATCTTACCTGGGCTAAAGAAAAACAGAACTTGTCTGTTGCTCAGTGGTCCAAAGTCCTTCTTTTCTGATGAGAGCAACTTTTGCATCTCATTTAGCATCCAAGGACCCAGAATCTGGAGAAGAATGGAGAGGCACACACTGGAAGATGCTTGAAGTTTCCACAGTCTGTGTTGATTTGGGGAGCCATGTCATCAGCTGGTGTCTGTCCGCTGTGCTTCATTAAATCCAGGTCAACGCAGCCATCTACCAGGAGATTTTGGAGCACTTCATGCTTCTTCTGCAGATGAGCTTTATGGAATTCTGACTTCATTTTCAGCAGGACTTGCACCTGTCCACACTGCCAAAAGCATCAAAACCCGGTCAATGACCATGGATTACTGTGCTAGATTGGCTAGCAAACTCACCTGACCTGAACCCCATAGAGAATCTATGGGGCATTGCCAAGAGAAAGATGAGAGACACGAGACCGAACAATGCAAAAGAGCTGAAGTCCACTATTGAAGCATCCTGTCTTCCAGAACATCTCAGCAGTGCCACAGGCTGATAGCTTCCATGCCACACCACATGTTGCGAGTAATTGCTGCAAAAGGGGCCCAAATCAACTACTGAGTACATATGCATGCTTATACTTTTCAGAGGTCTGATATTGTCTATGTACAATCCTTGCTTTATTGATTGTGTGTGATATTCTAATTTTCTGAGATTGGGGATTTGGGTTTTCATGAGCTGTAAGCCATAATACACAATTATGACAATTACAGCTTGAACTATCTTGTTTGCATACAATGAGTCTATCTCATATATTAGTTTCATCTTTTAAGTTGTATTATTGAAATAAATGAACTTTTACAATATTCTCATTTTTGAGTTTCACTTGTAAATGTGTTTGGTTTTTTTGCAGTCTCTCTTCCTCTAAGGTACATCATAATCTTCTTTTTCAAGAGCCAGCAATTCTGTTGAAACTTTGTGATGCTGTGGAAATTCAAGATCACGCAGGCCACTGATGATTTTCAAAGGACTTGTATGAACAATCCAGACTGCAAGGTTAATATACACTGTTTAAAAAGTAAAGGAACGCAAAAATAAGACATCCTAGAATCTGAATGAATGAAATATCTTTATTAAATACTTTGTTCATTTTATAGTTGAATGTGCTGACAACAAAATCACACAAAAAATTATCAATGGAAATCAAATTGAGCAACCCATGGAGGTCTGCATTTGGATTACACTCAAAATTAAAGTGGAAAAAAACACTACAGGCTGATCAACTTTGATGCAATGTCCTTAAAACAAGTCAAAATGAGGCTCAATAGTGTGTGTGCCTCCACGTGCCTGTATGACCTCCCTACAATGCTGGGCATGCCTCCTGATGAGATGCAGATGGTCTCCTTGTGGATCTCCTCCCACACCTGGGCTAAAACATCCCCAACTCCTGGACAGCTGTGCTGCAACGTGACGTTGGTGGATGGAACAAGACATGATGTCCCAGATGTGCTCAATTGGATTCAGTTATGGAGAATCGGCGGCCAATCCATAGCATGAATGCCTTCATCTTGCAGGAACTGCTGACACACTGCGGCACATGAGGTCTAGCATTGTTGTGCATTAGGAGGAACCAAGACCAAGCCGCCAGCGATATGTGCTCACAAGAGGTCAGAGTATCTCATCTCAGTACCTAATTGGTAGTCAGGCTACCCTCTGGCAAGCACATGGAGGGCTGTGTGCCCCCTAAAGAAATGCCACCCTACACCATTACTGACCTACTGTCAAACAGGTCATGCTGGAGCATGTGCAGGCAGCAAAACGTTCTCCATTGCATCTCCAGATCCTATCAATCTTTCACATGTGCTCAGTGTGAACCTGCTTTCATCTGTGAAGAGCACAGGGCGCCAGTGGCGAATTTGCCAATCTTGGTGTTCTCTGGCAAATGCCAAATGTCTGCAGTGGTGTTGGGGTCTAAGCACAACCCCACCTGTGACGTCGGGCTCTCATACCACCCTCATGGAGTCTGTTTCTGACCGTTTGAGCAGCCACATGCACATTTGTGGCCCACTGGAGTTCATTTTGCAGGACTCTGGCAGTGCTCCTCCTGTCCCTCCTTGCACAAAAGGCAGAGGTAGCGGTCCTGATGCTGGGTTGTTGCCCTCCTATGGCCTTCTCCACGTTTCCTGATGTACTGGCCTGTCTCTTGGTAGCGCCTCCATGCTCTGGACACTACGCTGACAGACACAGCAAACCTTTTGCCACAGCTTGCATTGATGTGCCATCCTGGATGAGCTGCATTACCTGAACCACTTGTGTGGGTTGTAGACTCTGTCTCATACTACCACTAGAGTGAAAGCACCACAGCATTCAAAAGTGACCGAACATCAGCCAGAAAGCAAAGGAACTGAGAAGTGGTCTGTGGTCACACCTGCAGAACCACTCCTTTATTGGGGAGGTCTTGCTAACTGCCTATGCTTTTCCACCTGTTGGTCTATATTCCATTTGCACAACAGCATGTGAAATTGATTGTCAATCAGTGTTGCTACCTAAGTGGGCAGTTTGATTTCACAGAGGTGTGATTGACTTAGAGTTACATTGTGTTGTTTAAGTGTTCTCATTATTTTTTTGAGCAGTGTATCTAAAATTTAATAGTTGGAGCAGTGAAGGGTTGGAAAGTGAATAAAAACACACAGTGATAGCTAATTGGTTAAAAAGAGCTGGTCACTGCATGAGATAAGATAAGCTGTGATTGGTTGCTGTGAGTGAAAAGGGGAGGTTCCTTGCTTTCCATCTTTTCCCTCTGGGTGCTGGGTGTGCTCTATGTCAGTGGTCCCCAACCTTTTTTGTACCAGGGACCAGTTTCATGCAGAAACACTTTTTTAAGGACCGGCAAAATCAATTCTTCCCGTTATCATTTCCCGAAGAAATGATAAAGAAATGAAAAAACATATTTTTATATATATTTTCATCACGATTATTCATTCCTTGTGGCCTGTTACAAAATGATCCCCGGACCAATACCGGGGCTCGGTGGTTGGGGACCCCTGCTCTATGTTGTTCCTGCAGTGTTGATTTACCTGACAACTCTCCTCTTTGCCTTTCTTATTTACCGTAAATATAATTTATTTATATAAAACTGGTTCATGTCCATGTCTCTGACTCCATTTGGACACCTGCTGCGCATTTCCCTGACATTGCGAGATGGCTGGAACAGAGATGGTGGAAATCCAGGCATGAAGCAACCAGTGATAGATGACAGCCTGCCACTCCCATTCATAATGTGACTCTAGAAATCTTCTAGAAATAAGACCATTCATAATGTTACTCTAGAAATCTCAAATAAGACTAGCTGAGGGTCGATCAGCTGAGATGGAATGTTAACAAGAAGGAGGCGTTGTGAAGAGGCAGTTCTTTTCTAAGGGAATTAGGAAATCATCTGCTTTGTACTTTCCCTGAAATGGGATATGATTGCATACTATAGCTACAACCTGACAACAGTGATCCATGCATTATTGTAACTGCAGTGCCTTGTCATTGGGGCTATTTCTGAAAGATGCAGCCAGTAGAAGATGCTGCAGCAAGATGCTGTGTACGCATTAGCATTGTTCTGAACACAGGCTACCCTTAAAACACTTCTGATGACATATAAAGCCCCCAGTGATTTAAGATTGGAATATTTCTTCCTTACACATCAGCTAACAGCTAGTGGAGTGGCATTCTCAAGGGTACAATATTTGCTAGAGGGTTGCTAAACAGAAACATGAAAGGGCATTCTTAATAGAAGTGATGCTAGTTTAAAACCCAATTGTTCACCCAGTTAAATTCAAGTTCAGAGTGCATGCCATGTCATCCCTCTTATTGATAGCCTGTACTAGCAATTGCAAACTGCAGCGTAGGCAGCACTTGTCAAATTTTAAATACATGAACTGTTTTAAGTGAGACTTTACAGGAGGCTGGAGCATAGATTAAATGTGTTAATTTATTTTAATCTCTTTTTAATTACTCATTCTCTGCTTTGGGACTGCTTTTAACAGATTTTAAATTTTATATATAATTTATATATATATAATTTAAATACTATTTATTACTCACATGTGTGTAAGTCAATAAATATTTCATATAAACTTACAATTAAAGTTTGAACTAGGTTTTCAGCCCTCCAAAAGACTATAGTTTGAATACTAAGAGAAGGGAGTGGCCAGGGTTCTTCCTGTGCATCAGTGGTGGGATTCAGAAAGTTTTACCACTGGTTCGGTGGGCATGGCTTGGTGGGCATGCTTTGCACACGTGCACACACTTTGCATGTGTGCGCACACCAAGCACACACTTTGCGTAGGTGCCGAGGTGTTTGCGCAGGTGCAAAGAGGCCCAACTCACCTCCTTCAAGCTTGCACTCTCCCAGTTGCTTCAGTAGCTGCTGTGCAGCACTCTGCTTCAAAAACAGAGGATAAAGGTGAGTATGGGAGTCCAGGTGGCGGGTGGGCCCAACAGCAGAATGGCAGAGAGAACCGGTTTGGTCTCCACTGCTCATCATTGCTACTGGCTCAGCAGAACCGGCCTGAACCAGTAAAATCCACCTCTGCTGTGCATGAATGTCTTTGATCACCACCTGAAAATTCCTTGAATTCTTTTTCCAGACTTAGACATCTCACAGAATGAGCTACTGCTCTTTCAGAGAACCAGTCTTTCTCTCTCCCAGTCCTTTTGTGTCCCTTTTGAACTTGAGATTGAGCTCTTTTCTCTATTTTCAGAACTCCGTGGGCATCGCAACCATCTGAGAATGAGCACATTTACAATTTTGGAAGCCAGGAGCCTGCAAAGAATCAATTGTCAGCTCTCTCAGGTAAACCAGGCAGGAAACAAAACTAGATTAGGGGGGTCTATGACAACTTGCTGAGGCCAACTTGCCATGGCCAATTGGCCACAGGACGGCTTGCCACGGGATAATTCAACATGGGATTAGTCCTTTTCATTATTCATCAAAGCATTACAGAAGCTAGTAATCATAGGAATGATTTCCTTTGATACAAGAGATAAAATAATTTTGATGAAAACGTGGTCAACAAAAATAAAAGGAACTAAGTGAATCCCACGGTGAATTGTCCCACAACAAGTTGGTCATGATGAGTTGTCCTGTGGCAAGTTGGCCATGGTAAATTGGCTGTGGTGAGTTGTCCCATTCCGACAGTTGAGGTAGGCCTTTCCTAAGTTTCTTCCTCTAACCATTAATCCTCAAGGTCATTCCTACATTCCATTGCACCAATGTAACAATAGTTGAGCAGAGAACTATCAGCTAGTCTTTTCTTAGTTGTTGGCCAATAACTGAATGTCTAATCTTCTTTCTCAAGTCTTTGCTTACTCTATGTTGAAATTCAACTTTGCACTCATCAGCTTTCCATAAACCTATTGACCACTAAGTCAACCAACAGTGATACTTAGCAGAGGAACTTTGCACTTCTACATCCTTTTTTTTTTAAAAAAAGACTTAATGTTCTTGTCTCTGTGTAACCTCTGTGTATGCTTGCTTCCTATTGGCTCAATTGATATTCTTGAGACTTTCATCATTCCCTTCAGTTTAGTTCTCCTTTCTTTTCTGTCTGCAACTTTTGCTGTACGAGGTGGCTACAATATCAAATCCACTTGACTAATTTGTTAATAGTACACACTGATGGATATTTTAATTGCAGAATGTTTTTAAATGTTTACTTCATGGTTTGCTTTTTATTGTATGCCATTCAGAGTTACTTTTATGACATGGGTGTCTATATAAATAGAATGAATGAATAAATAAAAACTTGACTCATATTATCTCCATTAAGGAGAGCATATTCCAGGCTCTTAGATGTAGAAATAAGTAATTTAGGCTTTTCTATCATCATGTTATTGCAAATTAAAGTTTTTATATTCTAAATTTCGTGTTTCGCTATCCATTTTTTTCTCATACATCTGCTATCTATTACTCACTCTATTCAGAAAAATAAAATAAATATAAATTGTTCTTAACTCTGATGCATTTGGGCTGCTGTACCTAATCATGTCAGCATGCTGCAATCATGGGATCTCAGGAGTTGAATGGTGGGATGAACCAAGAATCTTATCCAATGAGAGCACAGATCACTCTTTCAAGCCATGTTTTCTGAAGACAATTCCCTACCCTGAAATTGGAACTCCTTATTCTTGGCAGAATGCCACTGGCTCACAAATGGCTCAAAATGGCTTCTAACTGCAAACTCAAAATTATAACACCACTTTGTCATTAATAGGGAAAGACTTACTGTTCTGTCTTCCTCTGGAACAACTCCAGATCTAAGATTTTTTAAAATTTTGCACAATGCTTCATAACTTCAGGAGAAATAAAAAAAGATTGTACACATTCTCCATTTGATGCTGCCTTGGAGCATTGCTACCCATCATTGCTATTGCTTGGTATTCTCTCAAATCTGGGGTAAATCCATAATTATCGCTAGGCATTTTTATCCTTGTTCCCTCCCTTCCCATTACTGCACCACTCTTGTCTCTCATTTCTTCCAATTTAGAAGTGGTGACCACAACTATAGTGATTCCACCTTCTTTCCATCATTCCTCCAAAGGGAAATATTTATTCAAAAATGGAATATTAGAACATAGAACAATAGAGTTGGAAAGGACCTTGGAGGTCATCTAGTCCAACTCCCTGCACAAACAGGACAGACAGTCCATACCATTTCAGACAAGTAGCTGTCCATTTTCTTCTTGAAAGTCTCCACAACTTCCGAAGGGAAACTGTTCCACAGGTTGATTGTTTTCACCGTTAGGAAATTTCTCCATAGTTATAGTGTGTTCATATGTACGTCTATGGTCATATAGTTATAGTTATACTATAGGATTCCTCCTACAGGTTATCTGGTTGGTTATTGATAGGATTGAGTCAATGCCCAATCATTTTGGAATTTGAAGGAGACCTAACCTTCCCCAATTTTTAATTTTCATTGTACTCTGCATATCAGATTTCCCTAGTTTTGTGTTCAGACCATAACTCCTAGAATTTCCACCCAGAAAGGTATTGAAAATATTATTTATCCATTATTATAGAAGATATTGGAATGTCTTAGAAGGACAGGTGGAAGGGCTGCTACTAAGGCAACAGTCAGATAATGTAGGCTTGAAAATAACATGAGAAAACATCTCAGGCAAGCCCCTCCTTTGTTCATTCATGAAGATTAAATGTTGGAAGAAAGAAGGATATTCAGACTAGCAGGATTCTGTTAATATAGCTGTTGTTGTAAAGAGACCGAAGTCTTGACCTATATGGCAGGTCTATATTGACTTTGTAGAGCTGACAGTTATGATCTTCAATTTTTCTACTGTCCGATTAAAAAAAAATCACAAAAGAACAGAATGAGATGTCTCAAAGAATACTCCAAAATTCAATAGTACCTTTAACAATGGCATCAAAGATGATAAAATTTAACTCCAAAACTCCCAGAGCCAAGGAAAGCTTTGAACAAAATCCCTGAGCATTCAGTACCCTCTTCAGATCCAGATTCCATGTTTTTAGGAAACTAGAGGTAGATGTTCATAGATCTCCTTCCTATAAAAGTGTTTCCCTTCCTGCCAAGAGCTACGTGTCACTCAAGGATATTGTTCCCCTTGAGATCTGTTAAGTTGCTAAGACCTAGCTGTGTTTGATATTATTATACGTCTATTTTAGACTGATACAGTCATTGTTAAGTGAGATCTAAATCAGGATGAAACTACATGTCACTTTGGCAAGTGTGTGTTCACACACCCACATTTGTTAAAATAATATGATTTAGTGCTTTTAGGGGAGAACTGGGAGGAGGAAACTGCATTTAACCCCACTTAGGTTCCTGTTATTCATTGGTAAATTACTGATATTTTAACTGCTTCTGTTTCCAGATTAGTTTTCTCATGTTATATTCCAGTTTTCTTTCACAGGCTTATTAGATTTCCAATCTGTTGTGCAACCTTCCCAGGGGCCAATAAGATGTCTTTGGGAACCCAAGAAAAGGTCATGAACTATTGGCTTGGCTCCCTTCCATACATTTTCTCTGGCCTAGGGAGACAATACAGAGGCATCTGATCTCACTGAAAATGACAATAGCACTTAAAATTATGTACTGCTTCACAATGCTTTATATCCCTCTCTAAACAATTTTAGAGTCAGCATATTGTCCCCAACAATCTGGGTCCTTGTTTTACTGACCTCAGAAGGATGGAAGACTGAGTCAACCTTGAGCCAGTGAAAATCGAACTTCTGGCAGTCAGCAGAATTAGCCTTTAATACCATAATCTAACCACTGTGCCACCATGGCTGGTGTCTAGGTGAAATTAGGCATTTTTCCCCAATGTGGATCACATTACAGTCAACATTGTCACTTTAATTCCCTTTCCTCCAATTCCTAGGGAGTGGTTTGAAATCTTTTGCCATCATTCTTTAAAAAAAAATATATCTGTTTTTTGGTTTCATCACATTTGGTGATCTCATTGCTCGTTCCTAACTTCAGGTAATTTCTAAATTGGTTTAAAAGCACTGTGCCAATATGGATTCTTCTGTGATTCCACACTTTACACCACTCAGTATAGGCATTGCTGTATATTCTTTCTCTCTGATTTCTCTTCTTTAACCTTTTATTGATTTATAACAGAACTTCTTAATAAACTGGAAATCAGGGAGGTGGCCAGCTATTTTCCCATCCAAGCAATGACAAGATTTAAAGCTACCTAACATTACCTCTTGAAGGAACACCTGGTGGAGGATAGTGGGTTCTTGTTTATTCAGTCAGTTCTGAGTCTTTTGGATATCATTTTGATAGATTTTTCTGACAGCAAGAAATCTTTGATATTAAAGAGCTTCGATAGGTGAGGCCAGAAGAAAGCAATTTTGGGGGCCAGTGGGAATATTTTAGAAAATATTCTGTGAGCATATGTGTGCTGCCATGGTGAAGCTTGACTCTTAATAGAATTGCTGCCATAATGCTTGAGATGCTTTTATGAAATTTGCAGTTATCAAATGATGAACCAACGGGCTTGTTTTTTTCTACTATTCAGTTCATACTTTAGTACCCCAAGATATTGTACTCCAATCACCCACTTCTATTTTCTGTTGGATAGAACTAAACACTTCCAGACAAAGCTCTATGCTGTCAATAGCCTGATTTTTGAGAAATGATTTTTCAAACTTATTTTGGGCCCAAAGGTATTCTTGGGAAAGTCAATTTGAAGTCAATTTGTCCAAAAAAACAATTCTTCCAAGCACAATACCCTTAGTATCTTCTTTAACAAGATTGATGGGAACAGAGAACCAAGAATTTCAACAATTGAACTATTTCTAATTTAGAATAAATTCATTTCACCAATATAACTAGGTGGAAATTTACTTCGTTTTGTTCCAACAGCTTTCTGTGAACCAATGAGAGATTCTTTTACTGATAAAAAAGGAACTTGCAGGTAGGAGTTAACAAAGCTTATCAGGCTGTAAACTAACCATTTCAGAAAATAACCATGATGATAAATGCTGTAGTCTATTTTGCTACATTCCAGATTTCTATTTTTATATGAAAATAAAAAAATAAAAAAATGCAGGCGTGCGCAAAGAGCCGGATTAATAATTGAATTGGTGAACTCAAGTATTAATGAACTATTTTTCTTCTATGTTTTCTACCCGCCCTATGTAAGGGGTCCAGCATTTCTCCCAATGTGTTGTCTTCATGATGAGATCATACATTTTGAGTTGCAAAATATAGTTCTATTTTCAGATGCTTTTTTTGCACGATGTGGACTGCTCATAGACTTGGATTTTGTTATTTCTGATTTAAAGAACCTAAGGACAAAAATGTATTAAGAAGATAGATTGGGATTATAAGAAGCCACCATGCTGCTCGAGATCTATGAAATGCTTCATCGTTACAGAGACATTACAAGAAATGGATGAATTTTACAAGCATTTAAGTCCCTACAATATTGTGGATATGAATACTATAATTTAGAGCGTAGAGCTCATAAAAATCCATGCTTTGCATTCAGGCATACATGAAAGATTTTTCTAGCCCATTGTAAAAATGTGATGGTTGTGCAATTTATTAAAGGAAGGTTATGTTTGGGTTTCAATATCATAGGTTATGAAAGGACTGAGCAAATAGTAGGAGAGAAGATACCACTCTTAACCATCACTGAAGAACTTGAATTGTAAAGTTTCATTAAGGGACAGAGTGTTGTTTTTCATCTCACTTTGTTACATACAGCATGAAAACTTCTGATCAGATGTTTAGTAAGTTATGTATAGCATGAGCTTTACTTCACTATTTTAATGTGCTGCAAAAATAAAATTCCTTCAAGGGAAGTTTAGCTCCCAGTTACTACATAGATACATGAATATAATTAATTGCTCTCTTCTAGATGCTTATTGACTTAGTAGTCAAGACAAAGCCTTGACAGGAGGCTGATAGACACACAGCCAATACCTCAGCCACACATGTTCTTACGAAAAAGCCAGCCAATCTGCAAACATCAGTTCCATCAACCAATCAAGAAATAACAACACAGCCAAGCTCCCCACCAGTATATATACGGCAGCTCCGATCATGCTTTGCTCGCACAAGCACAAAGCTGAAAGCATCAGCCTGAAGATGGTGAGTGAGATCTCGTCGAAACGTTGCCAAGATACTCTCAATCTTACACGGGAAAAGACCCGAACACGCCAAGACCTGCATACCTGTACCTGTGAAAATCTACGAAAATATATGCATGCCTGTGTGTGTGTGTGTGTTGCTTAACTCTGTATATGTACTTCTCAAAGACAGAGAGCTCATTTTTGGCTGATAGATTTATTTATTTGTCCATGAGATTTGACAGAATACAAACCTTTCCAGAAAAGAACCTTTTACTCAATCATGTGGCAAGGTACTAAATTGTAGCTTCTGTAGGTAGAAGCAACCAGAGTTGATTTCTTACTTTGTTCAGCCCAGGAAACCTCACAATGAAAGCAGAACAAAATTAAGTAGGTAAATTCCCCTCATGTCTCCTGAGCAAATGGCAGCCCTCCATCCAACTAAGCTGATCTCTTGGCTGAGGAGTATGTTCAGAAAAGGCCCAATGCTACAGTGGATTTCCAAAATGGCATTCCCTCCATACAGGCACAGATGAGACCAGCTTGCTACACAGACTGGTCTTTTTGTCCCTGGAAGAGGGTGAGGGCAAAACTGCTTGTTTATTGATCCAGCTGGCTGGGTTCCAGCAGTTGCCCATTTGTAGTTTCATTAGCTTGCTTTGTCCAAGCCTTGTTTTTCAGTGCAAGATATTTTCAGTGTAGTGCTGCAGACTCCTAGGAGCATGGATCTCCATCATTCTTACTCTTCCAAGATACTCATTTTCAAGCAAGGTTGTTTGCACTGGTGATGTGATCAAAAAGACCAAAGTTTTAATCACCCAGTAGTGGCCACATCTTGACTCTTGACCCACCCTTGGGTGTTCCTGCATAAATCCCAAATGTTAAATTTGAGCTGGATTGACGAAGGAACTGAAAAAAAGGCATTCAGTCTTGCTTGGATGGGAATGGGAGTTAATAGGAAAATGAACCTCCCAGAAGACAGTTACAGTAATTTGAACAGGAAATTTCTCTGGGAAATTCATTTTTTGTGACTGAACCTAACAGAGGCACACACATACTACCTTCGATTTTAACAAAATGTTTTGTAAAAGGAAGCAGAGTTTTACAGAAAGTAAAATTAGATGCACAATGATGAATTGTTTTGAATGTATCAGGTTCATCCAATTTTTAAAAAAGCAACTGAACTCAATCAGCCTCCTTTTCCAAAGTTTCAACATATTATATAATGGGTAGATTGAAATAAGCTCTTGTTGAACTTCTAAAGGTTAGGCTGATTTTAACTGTTTCGGCTAGTTCTTGCCAAAGCTAGATAAATTCCAGGTAGCCCTCAACTTACAAATTATGTAAAGTTGAATTCAGTAGTAAATTATGCTGGTTGTTAAGGATATCGCTATGTGACTGCGGGCAATTTTACATCTTTTTTTGTGACAGTTGTTGGGTGAACATGGCAGTCGCTTAGTGAAACTGCTTTAACCCATGGACATTTTTGGTTTTTTTGCATTTTTTCTGAAGTAAATGCTGGTTTCTGGCAAATACCCCTCATAAATTGCAGTCATGTGACTGTAAACCGCCATAAATGCAGTTGCCAAGTGTCCAGAATGCAATCATGTGACTTGGGGAGAAGGATGGAATGAAACTGGGTTGTTGTAAGTACTTTCTGGGAGGGCTCTGTCATATCTTTGAATGGTTGCTAAGTGACTGATCGTAAGTCAAGAGCTATCCTGTATCCAAATTTGGGTAAAAGTGGGCTTTTTGGGGGTAACAATATACAAACTCATTAACCATCACAAAAGGAATATTTAAACTGACTTAAAGATGGTCACATGTACTAAAATACATTCAAAAACCTCGCAAATATTCCCATTAAGACAAAACTTGATGAAATTGTGAATGGTAATCTGTTGAAATAATATGAATTCATTTAATGATACTGCTTTTATGATACAGACAGTCCTTGAGTTATGTCCATTCCTTCAGTGACTGTTCAATGTTACGATGGTACTGAAGGAAGGGACTTCCAGCTGGTCCTCAAAGTTCTTTTTTTTTTTTTTTTTAAATANTTTTTTTTTTTTTTTGTAAATAAATGGTTTTGGTATTGAAAGAAAAAAATTTGGGAAGCACTAGGTCTAGGCAATGCCAGCTTGGAAAGCAACAAACCTCAATTTCTCAGGCATTGTTGATATAAAAATTAGCACAAATAATTGTGTGACGGTCTTCGTTGAAAAGCTGAGCTGTCATGTTAAACTCTCCCTGTAAGAAAAAGAAAGAAAGGAATATGTTCTGAAGAAATTAATTAATTTGTGGAGATTACCACTTCTCTTTCAGAATGTTACCGTGGCTGTTGCTTTGAATAAGTCAAAACAACCCAGTATATGGGAAATTGTCAAAAGCACTCCTGAAAATGAGACTGGCATTGAAATAAACTAGAAAGTAAAACTTTCTAATGACTTGTGAAAGATCAATAAGATGAGATCGTTTTAACTGGGTGAAAGTACTCTTTTCCTCATGCTGCTACAGTATAATTCCTTGAAGGCTGCAAGCAATACAGTCACAGGCAAAAGGAAGACCTAAAGTTATTTGCTTTAGCAAAGGGATCTGAGGATCCTGTTGTCTGAAGATTCATCATTTGCATCTGCTGGTTTTCTTCACTTTATAAATCTTTAAAAATACCAGGATAATGGGGAAGTAATAAATGTCATGACAACTAGCAGGGTGACACTTCCTGCATTTTTGACTCCCTCCTTGTATCATACTTTCCTAAATAAAGTTGATAGTTTTATATCTTTATTTTCTAACAAGCACCAGTCTGCAATGGGGGCTTTCTACAAACATAATTCTTCTGGTTTTATTTTTCATTGTCTGTACTTCAGAGTTAACTGCCATAACTTATTAGGACAGGACAGGACAGGACAGGAAGTCCCCTAAATGCTGCTGAACAAAACTTCCTTTTCTGCTTGGCATGCTAGTTGTCATTTCTAGGATTTGTTCAACAGCAACACAACTTCTCCACAATTGCATTAGAGAATTAAATCATTTGCCTATACACTTTCAGTGATCTCCTATGAAGTACTCTGCTGATCAAACCAAAATTTCCTTTAGTCTGGCTTCTGTTCTCATTATGGCTATATTCTAAAATAAAGTTCCAACCACTTTTCCTTTTTTCAAGCCAGGAATTATATTTATCTGTGAGTGCTGCAGTTGGAGCTACACTTCACAGTTTGTTTGGACAAGATTTTATTTGCTTTGATTTACACTGAAACTTAATGACAGTTTAAAATTGTTAATGATTCTCCTCTGCTGTTTTTAATTATCTTTGTCTGGCACATTAGAAATTACAATGCACTGTAGTAACAGTTATCTCCAGAGTATTCAAATAACCCTGGGAGTCAGGCTATGTACCTCTAGCCTACACAGTTGTCAAGCAATGATATCAATTGCTCCCAGGCTGTCATATGAGAATACACCATCCTTATGTATGACATTTAACTAGATAATGTTGCAACAACCACATTCCTCTTTAACATTTCTTACTTCTCCAGTATATTCATTTCTAAACGTAGCATTACTGCACCCTCTTAGATATTTGACAAATAATGTTTTTCCTTCATAAAATTTAGAAAGAATTAGGAAAAACTTACCTGTGGGATGTTCTCCATGTTCAGGGAGATGGACCCTGAGTAGTAAATATATTCTGCAAAACAAACATTTCCAGCAATGAGCAAGAAAACTGGGTGAGACAAAACCTATTTTATACAATGAATGCCATGAATAACCTCTATGATTAAAACACCCCAAATGCATACACAGAAAAACACTCTCTTGGACGGAAACCAAGAATCGGATCCCTGCTCAGTATTTAATTTAGATGCAACATTACTATTCTAATACAGACTTCACATGATGTCTTTAACTCTCTGAAATAATGAGCTGCTGATTTTTTAAAAATAATACTGTTCCTGTCTCTGTGTATGGTTCAAAGGTTAATAATATTATTTATTAACAAATAATCTTTACTATTTATAGTGATTTTTCAAATCACAGCCAATAGCCCACTTCCAACTGACTCCACTATACCCAAACTTCCAATCCTTAAAAAAAATAGTAAATATTTAATTCTTTGCACATGGCAGACAATCTTAAAAGGCCCTGTAATGATCCTGCAATAAGTCAGTATAGAGGTTACTGAGAACATGTATTCTTTGTTTTTGTCTATTATGTATATACAAAATAATCCTTCCAATCAAATGTATAATTTCATAACCTAAAATATGAATCATAACTCAAGTCAAAAAGATTAACGAAAAAAGGCAGTTCAATTCTACCACCATTGCCCCAGGATCATAAGGGAATAGTTTGTGCCAGTCAATGGAACCCAAGCACTATGAGGCCAATACAACTTTGGGGAGCTACTCTGATGTCTGGACCACTATTGAGGTCTATCTCCAGCCTCTAATCCTCTTAGTATTTCATGAGGTGGAGACACTAAGGCTTTCATTAGGTGGGCAGATTCTAATCAGAGGAGGCAGTGCCAAAGGTAACAGAAAGTTTGAGCATGTAGGGATTTTACAGGTAAAGACCAGCACATGGAATTGGATTTCCAAACCTCAAGGCAGCTAGTGTAGCGATGTGCTGCTGAAGTGGTTCTCACCTACTGGAAGCCAAGCTGTCATATTCTGAACCAATTGCAATTTCTGGCAGCCCATGGTAGAAGGGCATGATAATCTCTGTTGTAAGACTATCTAGCTCAAGCAAGTTATAACAGGTGTACCAGTTGAAGCTGGGATATGAAGCCCATAACTATGCCTTCAACCTGCTGCCCAAGCAGAGACATAAATCCAGCAGACGAACCAAGTCATGAATTTGTTCTTTCAGGAGGATTGTGAACTTCCCCAGAAGAGAGCCTACTTACTTTATTTTATTTTTATGTACTTATGTATTTGTGTATTTATGTGTTTATGTATTTATGTATTTATGTATTTATGTATTTATGTATGTATGTATGTATGTATGTATGTATGTATGTATGTATGTATTTATTTATTTATTTATTTATTTGTCAATCGCTTACAAGATAATAGGTATAAGTATATACATAGTTATGAATACATGAAATGGGTACATATAAGAAAAATAAAAGAAACAATAGGACAGGGACAGTAGGCACGTTGGTGTGCTTATGCATGCCCTCTACAGACCTCTTAGGAAAGGAGTGAGGTCAACAGTAGACAGTCTAAGGTTAAAGTTTTGGGGTTTGGGGAAGAAACCACAGTTAGGTAGAGTATTCCAGACATTGACCACTTGGTTGCTGAAGTCGTATTTCCTGCAATCAAGTTTGGTGCGATTAACCTTGAGTTTGTATCCATTGTGTGCTCTTGTGTTGTTATGGTTGAAGCTGAAGTATTCATTGACAGGTAAGTCATAGTAAACCCATCTTGTTGGAATTCAGTTTAAACTTGTTTTGTCCCATTCAATTACTCATAGCCTGCAGACTCCAACTACCTCCACTATTGTCCACAGGTGGTGATATGAAACAGGATATCAACCATATATTGATTTATATTTTTTCCTTCTGTTTAATCATGTCTGATTCTCAGAGATTGCCTGGACAAGTCCTTGCAGTTTTTTTGGCAAGATTTTTCTTACTATTTCCTACCCAGCCTACTTCCAAGGGCTGAGAGAGGAACTGGCCCAAGGTCCCCCAAATGGCTTTGTGTCTTAAGGTAGTACTCCAGATTTCTAATGAGTGAAGTGACCAGGAATTTGACTATTCTTCCCTCAGGACTGTCAACTAGAACTCAGAAAGAAGTAGAATAACCATGTGAAAGTGCCTTGACCTCAACCCTTGTAAAGGATTTAAAGGATACCATGGTAAATGCTACTAAACTCTACCTAGGCACATTTGCTTTATAAAAGATCATAAACCAGGATTTTCAACAGTTTTAAACCTATATCCAGGATTGAACTCTTCCTGGAAGGGATTCAGATAATCCAAAATATTTCTGATGCTCTGTAGCTGATGCTTTAATGCCATTAACTTCGTGCAAGGACCCTACCAAGATGTAGAAAATAGAGAAAAATATAATAAGGGAAAACTCTATGTGCTGCCTTCAGTCCTTGAATGAAAAATTAATAAACATATGATGAATAATTGTAGGTGTGGAGTAATAGAGTCATAGTACAGTCACTGAAAGAAAGTGGAGTTGGTCAAAATATTTGAGGAAACGTAAAAACTGCAAACACATATTGCTTAAAAAACAAGCAAACTGTAAGCAGACAAGACTTCTCAATAGATGAATGACAAAATGAATCAGAATTTTTATGTAATAGTGAGATAATATTGCATTGCATTGCTGTAACTGTTTCAACCAAGATGCCTTACTCTCATATGATTCAATTAATAGTCTGCTAAGCGCCTTGAGGAAGTTAGATTCTTTGTTGAATGGTCATGAAACTATAATTCTGGTGTAGGTCATGCTGCATATGTGCTAAGAAGTTCCTTACATTCCCTGCCCAAATGTTCTTGTTTATCTTTTTGATTTTTCCACAGAGAAAGAATAATAGCAGAACTATGCATGCATACTTTAAAGGCATCCTGAAACAACAATAACAAAAGGCAGAATGTCTACTAACAAAAAACTCTTCAAAGTTTATGTTTTATTTCAGTCCTGATCGGTGGCTTTCTACCAGCTGCCTCAGCTTGGCTAAGTTCCAGGCTCATGTTGGTTTCCCTTCAGTGTTTGGCCAGAGCCAGGGTGGGGCGAGGATTTCCTTTGCAATCTTCTCCTGGTTCCCCAGATGGCTGGTTTCCATTGAACAGTGTGTGTGTGTGTGTGTGTGTGTGTTGTGTGTGTGTGTGTGTGTGAGAGAGAGAGAGAGGGAGGGAGGNGTGTGTGAGAGAGAGAGAGAGAGAGGGAGGGAGGGAGAAGAGAGGGAGGGAGGGAGAGGGACGGAGGGAGGGAAGGAAGAGAGGGGGACAGGGAGGGAGAGGGAGAAAGAGGAAGGGGGGAGAAGGGGGAGAGAGGGAGGGATGGGGAGAGAAAGGGAGGGAAGGAGAAGGAGAGGGGGAGAGATAGAGAGAGGGAGAGGGGGAGAGAGGGATGCTGTTTACCACCAAAAGTGGTACTTCAGAACTGAACGATGTCAGGGAAGGGGCTGGCTCAATTCTGAAGGTTCTTTTCTCCTCTCATTGTAGTTATATTTTTGTCAGCTAACATTTTTTCTTTCTTCCCCTTGACCTTGGAGATATGGTTGTGCACAAGATATGTTTTGATTTTCCCTTATGTTATCACTGTGTAAGTTTCATGGAATATTACATATGTTTCCAAGAGGCAAATATTTAATCAACTGAGTACTAGCATAAAATTAAAGTTGCTTTTAAAAAACAACTAATATTCTTCCTAAAAAGACCCCCATTTTATCTGGAGGGTGGGTTGTCTAGTACAGGTGATCCTCAACTTACGATCATAATTCAGTCCAAAATTTCTGTTGCTAAGCAAGACATTTGTTCAATGGATTTTGCCCCATTTTGCAACCCTTCTTGCCACAGTTGCTAAGTGAATCCCTGCAGTTGTTCAGCTAGTAATATGGTTATTAAGTGAATCTGTTTACCCCGTTGATTTTCCTTGTCAGAAGTTGCAAAGGGTGCACCACATGACCCTGGGACACTGAAACCCATCATAAATATGAGTCATTTGTCAAGGAGCTGAATTTTGATCATGTGACCATGGGTATGCTGCAACGATCATAAATGTGAACAGCAATCATAAGTCACTTTTTTCAGTGCCATCGTAACTTCAAACTGTCACTAAATGAAATGTTGTAAATTGAGGACTATCTGTATGTACTGATGGACATCCAAAACCTGCTTGATTTATAATAACTGATGAATGAGTGTGCAAAATTTATGGCAGAACAATAAATAACTTGAAAGGAATTTTTAAAATATTAGTAACTAAATATTTTAATAAACTAATATTAGTTTATTTATTTTTGTAATCCTAATAAAGATTTTGGGGGTTATATCTTCAACTGATTCATGTAATCTAATCAGAAGTGACATGTTGTAGTATACATCATTACAACTTCCTTTCCTTTTCAAGTTTCAGATATTCTGAGTCCTAAAATTGAGATGGTCTCTATTTGAGAGAGTCTTTCTCTCTCTGTCCAATCACATCTACCCATCCCAACAGGTCAGTGGTGTGTTTCAAACAATATTACCACCGGTTTGGTTGGTGTGGTTTGTGCATGTGCATGTGGCAAACGCGTACTTTGCACAGGCGCAGAGGTTTTCTGACTCTCCTCCTGCAATCCTGCACTCTCCCTGTGCTGCGCAAAGCAGCTGCGCTTCAAAAGCAAGGAATAAAGGTTAGCATGGGAGCCCAGGCAGGCAGGTGGGCCCAACAGCAGAGTGTCGGAGAGAACTGGATTGGTCTCCGCTGTTTATCAGCGCTATCGGCTCAGGAGAACCGAGTCGAACCGGTAGAAGACCACCATTGCCACAGGTCCTACAAGAATGCACACATCCAACACAAAGGAATATCACTGATGAGACCCAGAAGGAGAGCCATTTCTGCTATGGCAACCCCCCCTCTGGATCATTACTTCTCCAGTAGGCAGTCTGGTGCCAACATGACTGGCCTTCCAGAAGGACCTGAAGTCATGGCTCTGCCATCTGACATGGAAATCTGGCAGTGACGCTGTGGCGCCAGCAAAAGGGCTGTATTATTAACGAGCTTTCTATGTTTTCCCACTGATTATATTTTTATAATTTTAATAGTGACAATATTTCATTTTTGCATTTATGTGTTTTGGTGTGTTTTTTTTAAAAAAAACTTCGTTAAGCCATCCAGGGTCATGTATGTGAGATGGACCGCTGTGTAAGTTGAATGAAGAAATAAACAGTATTGAAAGAACACGGCTTTCTATTTGTCTGCATAAGGGACTGTTTGTGTGGCTTCTTCAATAGATTGCCTTTCTTTCTCTTGAATTTTCCAGAGGTTTTCTTTCTTTTTTTATTAAGTACTTCCTCAGAATGAGGTAACTGTCAGGGAGATTTGTGAGCATATGAGAATTTAAGTTTGTCATCAGTCACATGTCCATAATTTGCATGATTGTGTGCTTAGATGGCATTTGGTTATTATT
This sequence comes from Laticauda laticaudata, assembly GCA_004320025.1. Taxonomy (NCBI): domain Eukaryota; kingdom Metazoa; phylum Chordata; class Lepidosauria; order Squamata; family Elapidae; genus Laticauda; species Laticauda laticaudata. The sequence goes on along the minus strand of BHFT01003958.1, from coordinate 142,251 downwards.
GCCTGGTATCTTTGAGCTATATAAAAATTGTGCTAGCAGATCCTCAGAGCACATCTTAATGGATGGATTGTGGCATCAGCATGAAGCTCACAGCACTGTATTCATGATTATAACTCTGATTAAGATGTCAACATGGAAGACTTAAGATACCCTTGAATCTGTTTGATTACCTTATTGCGCTGTAAATGATGCTCATTTCGCATTTGATCCACTATCTATGTATTCATATATGTGAAACAAAATTATTAAGCACAGCAGGTGATATTAATCAGCTGTTTGACCAAGCAGAGAACCTCTAATTCCTAGCCCAAATTTCTAAATCTATATATATGAAAGCAAAATACCACTCACACATCATCACAAAATTTCCAGAACTGTAAAGCCTACAAACTTTAAATTTGGCATGTATCTTCCTCTTGGCTTCTAGGTGCTCACCAAGAAAGGATTTTTTGAAATGAGCATTAGCATTTCATATATTATTATTAACATGCTCTGATGCTAAGGAGTTCTACTCCCCCTCCCCACCTGAAAAGAAATATGTTGCAAAGGCAAAACACAAGCAGAGGAAAGGAGTTTCACTTTCACTTTTAGTTTCACAGCCCAGGCTCCTTGCTGTCTCCTTCTTGCTCACACAGCAAATACTGTTTCACTTTCCAAACAGCCCTCAACTCTTGCTCACACTGACAGGATGTTATTTGACATTGTTATTAATCTCAAGGAAGATTATAACTTTTTAGCAACACAATCCTTTTCAACTTTCTAATTATGAAAATAGACCAAAGCTTATACTTTCAGAGCTCTTATTTTTGATTTGCTTTTTTTGTTTATGTCCTCTGCCTCTTTGTTTTGTGCCTTCAAATCACTTTTTAAAATATTTTTGGTGACTGCCTGGATAAATCCCTACATTTTTCATGACATCATTTGCCTTCTTCCAAGGGCTGAAAGAAAGTGGTGCAAGATCACCAGCTGGCTTTGTGCCTAAGTAGAACTAAAACTCACAAGCTTCTGGTTTCTAGTTTGTTACCTTATGCTACTATACCTGACTGACTACACCAGACTGTCTTCTGATAGTCAAGCTTTTTTCTAATTAATCAATGATAAACTAGAGATAAATTATTTGTTTTTGTATTCTTCACCACACTGTATGTTGTTGATTTTCAAGAGGTGCTCAACCATCACTGCAGTGTAAGTGGTAACTCATCCTGTATATAACATTCTATTTTTCTTTTCTTTTTTCTTTTTATAAAAAGTTCTTATTTATAACATTCTATTTTTCCATCTGGTTGGATTTCTTGTACCTCAATTAGCTAGAATTCCAAGGTTCCTGTTCAACCACTAATGAGTTGTTTTGGCTTCTTCTTTGTTCTTAGGGCTTTTCCTTCCTTCCACCAAGTTCATCTTTGGTGAACTTGGGTTCCTCTGAACTCACTGTTACATCCCTCATGTGAATGGATGCTTCCTCACTGATAGTTAAAAATTGTTATTAGCACAATATATTTTCAGTTATGTATTCAATTATGTATTAGTATTGTGGAAATGTGACCTTCCTTTGGATAACACAGAATTAACAGTAGCTAGAACTTTCATGTGCCTCTCTTAAATAAACAGATATTTTTGCCAACAGCATTTGCCTTGAGAATATTTCTTTAAGATACACGACTATGTGAAATTTCCTACTAAATATTTTCTTTACTTTATTTATGGAATTTCCAGGCTGCTCTTTGTTACAACTGATTCTGAATAAGGTGAGATAAAAACATAACAAAGACAGTATAATCGTCACATATCACAAATCAATAAAACAACCAATATTAAGATCCCGGAATAAAACACAATCAGCAAAATACATGTAACAACTTCCAAGAAGTGAAAAACAAGCATTCAGAAACCAGGAACAGCTTCTTAGTAGACTTCTAAAATGTAAAAGAGGGAGCATTATGGCAGCCATTATAGGAAACGGTATGCACACCTCTCGGTATGCATACTCTCCTCGAAGGGGAGTAATTGGGACATATCCAGGAAGTAATGGAGCACTTTGTAATTGTTTGTGAGTCAAGAATCCAGTTTGGATATGTCACTTCCAAGTCACTCGTCTCAAAGAGCAGACTTGGGTTTTTTCATGTAAGTACAGATAGTCCTCAACTTACAGCCACAATTGAGGCTAAATTTTTTGTTGCTAAGTGAGACATGTTAAATGAGTTTTGCCCCATTTTATGACCTTTCTTGCCACAGCTGTTAAGTGAATCACCACAGTTGTTACGTTAGTAAAATGGTTGTTAAGTGAATCTGACTTCCCCATTGAGTTTGCATGTCAGAAGATCCCAAATGGTGATCACATGAGCCAGGACAATGCCAGTTGCCAAGCATCTAAATTTTGATTATGTGAACATGGAGATGCTGAAACAGTCATCAGTGTGAAAAATGTCACTTTTTTTCAATGCCGTTGTAGGAAAAAAATTACCTCCTTTCTTCTTTCCACAGAATTGAAACTGGGGCTGATTTCGTTCACATAGTTGTTTGCTGTAAAGTGGTACAATCTCTCCATTGATAGTAAGACTGAAATCCACAGAGAGTTCATTGATGGCGTGCCCTGTAGAATAGATGTAGTATGAATCTTACCAGGAAGTACGTAAGAACAAGACCTTGCCACTTTGCTTAGTTTTCATAAAAGGAGAGAGAGTGATAATGCATGTGTGTGTGAAATGTGGTTTATACAACATATCTCACCTATCTCCAAATTTAAAGCAAATGGACATTCCAATTTACACTCAATTACTTAAGAGAAATATCTTTATTGGGATATAGTGGGAGTTTGGTTTTGATTTAACAAGTATAAAATCCATCCTCAGTAAGGCTCATGCTTGGGACAACATTATAGTGTGGCTCAGGTTGGCTTAAAAACCTATTTGATTCTTGCAAGACCAGAGTTGAACGAAACTAGCTAGATCTAAAAAAAATCAGCCTACTTGTCGATGGCCTTCAGAGGCAGTCACACTACCAGGAAGACTAATAGTCATTGATGCCCATGACTTCTATGAATTGGCCCAATCTTTTGAAGCCAGCTGTGCCTGTAGCCCCTAACACATTCAGTGTAGCAAATTCCAAAGTTTAACTGTACATTGTGTAAACCTTTTTTTTTCGGGGGGTGGGGTGGGGTGGGTTTGTCCAAATCCTAATCACCTTCCAAAACCTGGTTTAAGCAAACACATTAGTAAAAACTGGACTTTAATTTCAGATTTTAAGAAATTGGGTTGATTGTAAACAATGTCAAGAGGCAATCTTTGTCATCATCATCCAAAAATTAGCAGGGCTAGACTGTCTGAGGAAGACGTTTCAGGTGTATTAATGAGTAAAACTGATTCCCTAAACCAATAGTCCAGTGGCACGATTTGCCGATATTGCACAGAATGGTAAAACTGGTTCTGTATAGAACTGGTCCGAACTGATAGAATCCCACCCCTGACTACAATATATTGGGCAATTATAAACTTATTAGAAATACATATCTGGTTAAGATATTTCAGGGCAAGTACCAGTCTATGGCTTTCCAGAAGTAAGCTTACTTAGCAACACAAATATTCCTTAGTTTCTGCTTCGCCAGCACAGGCGGGCAGAGTTGGTGTGCTCCACCTCCCTTGGATTAAACAATGGCATTTATTAGAACCCAGGAAGTGTGTCTTCTCTATTGCAGTACCTACCCTTGGAATGAGACCCCCCTGCGTCCCCCCAAGATCATGTAGTTTCATTTCTTACCCTGATCACATTCCAGAAGGCACTGAAGACCTGCCTTTTCCCTCAGGCTTTGGGTTGGAGTGAACTGGGGCCCCTTGCTGAAGGAGGCTTTTGTACATGTGTATATGGAGCAATTGGATGCCATATGCTTGTTTGTAAAGTCCTCTGTTTTTATTCTGTTTTTATTCTGTTATTTTCTCTTTGATTTGTGACACAAAATTGGTTTAGAACCTAACCTAATGATAAAACAAATACTTTACAACTGATAATTTTAATTCATTTAATTTAATTAAGGACACAAAGCATTCTCTTAACCATTGAGTAACTGCCCACCTGTGCTGTGATGCAGCACTACAGAGCAGTGAATTGTTATACTTACTTAAAACAGTTGCTAAACGGATGTTAACATCTCTGCTGGCTACATAGGTGCAACTGTCAACGCTCAAAGCAACATCTTGCAGAGGATCTGCAGAGAAAAATAAGATGCAAACCAGGAGTGATTGATTTTGCAGTGGTCTAGATAAGAGTTATAATTGTATAGATGACAAAACACCAGAAAAATATTTCTTAAACTAGCTTTCAATTCAATCATCTTCACATTTCCTGTGGACGTGATCTCTGTGGATCATTCTGCTTTCTGCCTGGATGATTCAACAGGGAAGGAACTTCAAAGCCTGTGGCTCTTGTCCTCTTGACAACATAACTTGATTAAGCAACCGAGCTTCCTGAGCAGAAGCAAACGTGGAGGACCAGGTAACAAAGAAGGTAGTATTATAAGAAAACAGGTATAGAACTCTTTGTGCTTTCTTCTCTACCTGAGAAAAGTCACTTTTGTTTTTGTTTTATCATTACATGGTAAAAAAGAATTGCTGAATATTTTTGCTTCTTCAACACTTTTGACAACTATTTTGCAATCCCACCATCACTGAGTTATCATAAGTAGGTTATGAAACCATTTTCTAACACCAACCTCTTGACATCTCTTTTCTGTGTTATCAGTTCCCCTTTTTGTCCTCAGTTGATTTTTTAGGTTAGCTCTTTGACTTTGCACAAAAATGTTTCTCCTTTTTTTCCTATTCATGCATGCAGATGGTATAGTGTAGAAAAAGGTCTATAAAGGGGCTTATTTGCTACAGGTGCCACTTGTAGCATTTTCAGTCTTTGCACTTAATCTTCATGGGTATATTAGTTGTATTCCTACAACAGGAACAGCTGTGCAGCAGTTGGTATTTTGTTGGTTGATATGTTTTCAGACAGAGTAAAAAAGCCACACACACATAAAAAAAGGCAAATTGTTGTCTGTGTATTTGCAGTTTGTGCTACTGTTTTCCCCCCTCTTTCCAATGATGTTGCTGCTTTGGATAATTTGAGCCTTTGCAGGCAGCTGATGGCACACATGATTATGAGCTTGGGGGTAGCCAGTTGCTATAATGATTTTATAATCTTTCTAACATAATAGATGTTGATGGTGTTAGTCTGAGTTTTATGATGTCTAACTTGTCAGTCATCCTTGTTTCACCAGTTGTCTGAATAGCAGATTGTGGGGGTGAGGGGAATGAATTGATAAAGGGAAAATGCTCTACACAGTCTGTAAAACTCTCTCTCCTTTTTATTGTCTCAAAAGTTCCAAAAACTGGTGCAGAATAAGTTGTGCAGGAAAAAAGCACAGATGTGTGTGTGGGGGGTGGGGGTGGGGGTGAGATCCAGTTNTGCAGGAAAAAAGCACAGATGTGTGTGTGGGGGGGTGGGGGGTGGGGGTGAGATCCAGTTTACTGCTTAGTGAGTTACTCTGTTCCATCCACCAATCCATCAATCTATCCGCAGGCTGAAAATGTACACTTCCTGAATTCTCACAGAGTCAAAATGTTTATCTTCCTTTCCCAGGAGGAAATTATGCTGTACTTCAACCTCTCATTTCCCCTCCACGCTTGAGAAACAGACAACCCTGCTGAATTTCTAGATTTCTCTCTGTGCATTCTTCTTTTTTTTTTTAGAACTACTTGCCAAATTAGACCTTTTTCTTCAGAACGACTTGTTTTATAATCCCCCTCCCGATGTGTTGTGTGTGTGTTTTTTTTGTTTTTGTTTTAAATTCCATTCTTGAATATTTGATTTGGTAATTCAGTTCAAAGGTAATTTGATTGGATCTCTAAACTGAAGTATATTTCCAAACAGAATTAGCAAACGGATCTGACTCAAACCAGGCATTCTAATGCTAGATTCTGTGCCTTTAGACATACTGTCTCCAAAGCAGTTCAGATGTCTGAATCAAACTGCATTGATTATAGTTTGATTGGAAAGAATCAACTGAATTACAGCGCAAATCTAAATCGAATCAAATGTCCAAGTAGGAGTTTATCTCATTTGTTTATTTGTTAGATGTATATCCTGCCTTTGCTCTAAAGATTCAAGGCTATGTTCACAGCACTCCTCCCACTATTTTTTTTTTAGATTGGCTGAGACAAAAGACTATAACTGGGTTAAAATCACCCTATGAACCTCCATGGCTGTTGGGAATCTGCCAGCCAGGCAAAGAGGAGGGATCCAGTGGGGAATTTGCCTTGAATTGCTGTCTTGCACAGGCTCTACAAGGCTTTATCTTCTTGTTCCCAAGAGAAGGTAAGCAGTCTGGAGAGATTCTGGTGTATTACAGGTCATTGGCCCCCAACTTTTTGGGCACCAGGAACTGGTTTTGTGGAGAGAGGTTTTTCTGCAGACTGGAAAGGGTGTGGTTTTGCATGCTGCCAGCATCTTGCAGATGGAGCTTGGCTTGTTTGCACAGTCCAGTTTCTGACATGGCAAGGACCAGGGGTTGGGACCTGTGTTATAAGTAGACTACAATGGAGTAAGGGATGTAGTGGTTTAGTGGCTAAGACGCCGAGCTTGTGGATCAGAAAGGTCGGCAGAAAGGTCGGGGGTTCGAATCCCTAGCACCATGTAATGGAGTGAGCTCCCATTCCTTGTCCCAGTGTCTGCCAACCTAGCAGTTTGAAAGCATGTAAAATGCAAGTAGAAAAATAGGGATCACTTTGGTGGGAAGGTAACAGCTTTCTGTGTGCCTTCGGCATTTAGTCATGCCAGCCACATGACCCCTGAGACCTCTTCGGACAGTGCTGGCTCTTCGGCTTTGAAACAGAGATGAGCAAGGCTAGAGCCCCTCGAGCCAGAAACAGCTAGCACATATGTGAGAAGGGAACCGTTATCTTTACAATGAAATAGTCAACTTGGAAGCTTCACGTGTGGATTTAATCACTGCACTTGACAATGGCTGAGGGTAGACTTGAATCAAGATCTTTTTGCTACCAGCCTAATACCATAACCATTATACAATTCTTACTTTCATTTCTACATAGTAGTTCTTTGCAAAGAACAATATTTTATCAGCCATAGTTGTGGTGCTCCATGCTGGTTTCTGATAAACCTATCAAGCATTTCTTGGACGATATTACCAAAATATGTCCATCTATGAAGACAACATTGTGGCATAATTTATTTAGCTGTACAGATCACCAACTTAATTAGTTAAGGTTGGGTCTTCCATAGATCATCGAGCATCCTTATGGCCACAGAGTCTAAATTCTGCAAAATTGATACAATTGAATTATCTTTAGACATATACTTTCACAGGATACCTAGGAATTTTGCTGTTTTCAAGCTTTTACATTTCCCTGAGAATCTCTGTCTTTGACATTATAACTATACTTTGATATTCCTCCCCCTAGCAACCCTCAGTTGAAAGCTAGAATGTGTTAGTCTTTATGCATTAAGGAATTGTTCATTCTTCCTTTACAATCTGTTTCAGCTGTTTACCTGAACAAGTAAGTTTTTCCAAGTAGTGGAAATCCTACACAATGAGTATCTGCTGTTTCTATGATGACAACATATTAGGCCCCAACCATTATATTGAAATCACAAATGAAACATTTCAATTTCCTTTCCCCCTCCTCTCTTATTCCTGTGCCATTCCAGGTTCAATACTCTTGGACAGTTAGTTGATAATTTTCTAACCAATTATTGATTTAAATGATTTTTGGGAAAGCAATCTTCAGTAGATTAATTGCATATGTTTCCAGACATTGATCTGGTTGAGTTCACATAGTTGGGATGGGGGGAGGTTCCATCACTCTGCAGAGTACATCAATGCTTTTGGACTTTCCCTATTCCACTCCTGGGAATAGTTAAATAATGGGAAGGTGGTGGGTTATTTTAGCTCTTGTTTTTCCAGGTTTGTGCTATAATAGAGCAGAATTGAAAATGAACACACAATAGACTAATTCTTAGCATTTCCATAGTGGTTTCTGCCTCCAAAGACTAAATAAGATACTCTCTAATTATTTCTAACCACAGTCCTGGTGTGGAAATGATTACAACTTTTCTTTTTTTTAAATTCACAGCTAAAATGTTTTCTCACCACTGGTATGTCAGCTAGGGAAATAAATTACCTCCAGTATTGCCTTAATTTCTTGTAGTGGATCACTCATATCCTGTACTTTTAAATTTTAGAACTGGAAGCACATTATACTTGCTCAAGACAAGAGTCCTACCCAGAGGTGGGATTCAGCCGGTTCGCACTGGTTCATGCAAACTGGTTGTTAAATTACACCACTACCACCCCGCTATCAAAGTGGATCCTGGGCGCTGAGTTGCAATGGAGAAATGGGCAACGGAGCAGTCAGAGCGAGGGAAGGAGAAGGCCGCTTTCCCTCTTTCTTTTCCCTGCTCCTCCTCCTTCCCTCATGCCAGCTGTTCCACTGCCCGTTTCTCCAGTGCAGCACAGCACCCAGGATCCACTTTGATAGCGGGCTGGTAGTGGTGATGGTGATTTAGCAACTGGTTCACCTCGTGTCATGCCTCCCACAACAGCCAACCTGACCCTGGATGAACTGATTATTAAATTATTTGAATCCCATTACTGCTCCTATCATTGGGCAAGGTGAAGCAGTGGAATTAGTTTTATGTTAGTTAAGTTCTGACTGATCTAGGCCCCTTAAACTAGACTGCTTCCTTCTTGAACCTATATATCCCATTAATTACTCTGTAACAACAGCTTTGAGTACCAATGAGGTGGAAAGAAAAAGGATAGAAAGAAAAAAAAGCATACCTTATCTGAAAAGACAGTATATATGCTAACAGGAAATCATTTTATTTATTATTTACAGTAAATTTTAAACCCTAAAATGCCAAAACTACTGTTGAATATACTGCTGCAACTAAACAACAAGTGAGAACTCATGGAGATTGTTTGCCTCATGGAGAGGCAGCTTTGCTCAAAATCAAAGCCAGAAAAAAGATAACAAGAAGCCAGCAAACTTCAATTCAAAACTATTTTATATTTAAATTAGATTAAATTAAATTGGCTCCTGAGACCAAAACTCTCAAGTGTTGCTCCAATTCTATCAATAAATGAATAAAATAACCCCCCCTGAGGTATTACTTCCTGGCAGCTCTGACTTCTGTTTTTGTTCTTTCTTTGTATCCCAACTTAAAAAGGCATTCNGGTATTACTTCCTGGCAGCTCTGACTTCTGTTTCTGTTCTTTCTTTGTATCCCAACTTAAAAAGGCATTCTTTCTCATTCTGGTTAGTTTAACATGCAACAGGCACTTGTGTACTTGTGTACACTGGTTGAGAACAGCAGAAGGCAGTATCCTATCACCAATGTTTCGACTTTCTAAATGGAAAGGAGAAGGAACATACAATTTTTGTCTTTTGCCTCCAGGATCAAGTGGTATGGGCAGGATGACCTTGGGAACCTATGCAGAGATGGTTAGAACAATATGTACAAAAACATGGTTAAGTCTGGGAAACAAAACATTAGGAAGAAACTCAATCTGTTTCTGCCCAAATTCTTTGGGATATAAGGAAAAACAGCACTTAGGCTTTCAAGATTCTGTTCCTAGAATGTCTAGCAATAAATATAATTCTAATCAAACTAGTGGACTTGGTTTCCTGGCCAAGACTATCTCAAAGTATTGACATCATGAAAGGATGAAAAAAATGTCTAGATGGTGGCCTTAACTTCATGATTGAAACCTTAGCTTCTTTTTGGGTGTGTTGCGTGCACCACACATAAAAAAGGACAATAGCAATAGCACTTAGATTTACATAACCGCTTCACAGAGCTCTACAGCCATCTCTAAGCGGTTTACAGAGTCAGCATATTACCCCAACAATCTTAATTTTTTTAAAAATCTCCTTTTCTCCCTCACAGAGCCTTTGAAAAACAGAATTCAACTGAGAAATCATGCTTGGGTTACAGTTCTATAAAATGAAGTTTATTCTACATGTGAAATGTGGCTTTAAATTTTTTTGCTTGTCTTTGATTTGCAAAATAACAGAATTCTTAGGTTAGACATTTTTTTTTGTAATTTTTCATTGTGATTTATAATTCACATTAGGCTGTCAGCTGTTGTTAATTGTTACATAACTTTTAATAATGTTTTGAATTTATAAACAGATAGCAGTTACTTTAATATGCAGTGCTATTTAGCGTTAGTTGGCTTTTTTAATTTAATCTTGTAATGCTTATAAATCTCATTTTCTTTGTTTCTCTCCTTGTTTTTTTAAATCTTCTAAAATTAAAAGAATAATAATAAAAAGGAGACTTGTAGCCTTATAAGCATATTTAGAGAAACCTTGATTATGTGATGGCAAGATATTAGCAAACTGAATCCTCTTTTCCAACTCTGTTAAGTAACTCTCTGCAGGCATGTCCAAACTTTTGGATGCTTTGAGTAAAGAGGAATTGAAATATATAATATAATTAATGCATGTTTAGATATAAATAATGTTAAAAGTTTACAATCTTGTGGGGGCCACATTAATGTCCAGGACCACATTGGCCCATGGGCTGCTGGTTGGACACATCTTTTCTAAAATGTCACAAGAGTAGGACTTTGGAGAGTGTTCTTGCTTGTACCCTGCTTCATGGTGCACCTAAAGGGCCCCTACCCCCAATAAAACCATTAAGCCCTAGCTGTTTATAGACCAGTAGCCTCCAACCTTTTGGGCACCAGGGACCAGTTCTGTAAAGAGAAATTTTTCGCAGACTGGAGGGGGCGTAGTTTTGTGTGCTGCCTACATCCCATGGATGGGGCTTCACTTGTTTGTGCAGCACAGTTTCTGGCATACTGCAGCCCAGTGCTGGTTGGGGACCCCTGTTGTAGACATACCAAATGCTTTCCCCCTTCTTCCTCTTCTATTTCCCATTGAGGAAAGAAACATATTGAATCTGGTAGGCAATGCCACTTCAGGCATTGGGCTGCATAAACTATTTTTTTTTAAGCAGTGGCTCTATGTCTGAGATGGTACAACATTTATAAAGTGTTTGTTTGAACTGAAATCATCTTTATTTCAGTGTGGACTTCTTCAGTTAAAAATTAAGAGGTAGCTACCAACCAGAGTAATCATGCTGCCATGTTAAAGGATTTCCCACTTTTAGAATTGGCACACCGAGTCCCCGTTCCAATGTGACTGTAACAAAAGGAGGAACAAGAAGGGGACAAGAAGTTCACTCATGATGACCATCCTTTATTTAGCCATGATTGTTCCAGGAAATTGTGGTTTGATCATGTGGCTGTTGCTGCAATCATAGACTTGTCTATGAGCTAGTGTACCAAATGCAAAAATGTTTTTTTCATTTTTAGAGACATTTAAAAAAGAAACCAATCCCAACAAATGCTCCTCATAAAGACAAATTGAGCTCATGCTTGTTCTGATTTTTTTTCTCTTAATTCTATTTATTCAATTTCTATTCTACTAATCTATGAATGTATTTATTCATTCAATTCAGACTCATTCATTGTGACAGCCACCCCATCTCAATGAATGATTCTGGGTGGCTTATAATTTCAAAACTATAAAAATAATTAAAACAATAAAATAATTTAAAAACAATAAAATATTTGGTGGTTTTGCATCTGGATCTTAATGATAGCCATGCATAGGCCTTTAATCTGGATTGAGAATTTTGCCATTTCCCCCACAAAGTGAGGTTTTGTGCTTACTTTAAGTAGTATCCTTCAGTTGCCTGTATGAATACAACACTTCTGTATTTGGTTTCTAAAGAAAATGGTCCATCATCTATCTTGGTCCACCCAGGGTAGCCAAGTACGGCCATACCAAAAATACAAGAGCACACAACAAAAATACAAGAGCACACAACAGATACAAACTCAATGTAAACCACTTCAAACTTGATTGCAGAAGGTACAACTTCAGCAACAGAGTGGTCAATGCCTGGAATGCACGACCTGACTCCGTTGTTACATCTTCAAACCCCCACTCCTTTAACCTCAAACTATCCACTATTGACCTCACCTCATTCCTAAGAGGTCTGTAAGGGGTGTGNTGACCTCACCTCATTCCTAAGAGGTCTGTAAGGGGTGTGCATAAGTGCACCATCGTGCCTACTGTCCCTGTCCTATTGTCCCCATTTATTCATACCTATTTCCTGAATTCTTACTCATGTTTATACTCATACTTTTTATCTTGTAAGCGATTGACAAACAAACAAACAAATAAATAAAAATAAATAAATAAAATAAAAAGATATTCAAGTAACGCTCTAAAGATCTCCTCCAAAGTAAGACCCACAGCTACCTAATCTGATGTCATCCTACGTATCAACAGATATCTGTGGGCTTTATAAGTTGTCCTGTCCTATTTCTGTCTCACATGATGTCTAAAACCATCTGCTGCCTAATCCGTCTTTATTGCTGATTCTTCTTAAAGATGCATTTGGGAGCCATTTTTGAACTTTGAAGCTTATGGATATTCTTCTGGCTGCCATGATGTTGATTTCTGGAAATAGTGCTGGGTGATACTTCATGTTAAATGACAGAGTTTAATCTGAGCCCCTGGCTTCTGGGGAAGACAAATCTGAAATATACCAACTCCCTTGTTTGTTTTCTCTTGGTCAGTGTCATCATGTTTAATGAACCTGGATTTATGACCCTTTTCATATACCAATTGTGGTTTGGTTTGATTTAGTTTTTTCTTTAGACAGGTTTGTGACCTGACCTGCCAAAAGGAAGATGAATCTGAATCNGTTTGTGACCTGACCGGCCAAAAGGAAGATGAAGATGAATCTGAATCTGAACTGAAGATGCTCATCCCCAAAAACAAGAGCTGGGAGATTAACATGACAAACGCAAGCAAATGTTCTGAGCAATCCCAATAACTCTACCTTCTCGATTTAGGATTACCCTCTCCAGTTTACACCAGACCTGGAGTTGTATGTTCCAGAAATTGCACTTTTAAAAAGGGCAAGCCCAGGACAGAATAAACAAACTGATTAACTGAATGAATAAATAGTGATTATAATTAATGATCTGTAAAATAAGGTGCTTCCTCTGAAACATTAATTGATCCCTCTGTGCCTAAACTATACTCACATAGAAAAACCATGCCAACATACTTTTTCATCTTCATTCTTCTCTCTACAGCAAAAATAAGAAACAACTATCAGAATGGAGATAGGAGAAGAAAAAGAGAATTATCAAAGTGGGCAGGACAGGGCAGGAAGAACAAAATGGGTAGAAGTGAAGCAAAGGGAAGAAGTACTGAAAAGAGGAAAGAAAAAGAAGAGAGAGAAAAACCTATAAAGGGGGTAAAATCCTCCTGCAAAATAGCATTTCCAAAGTGAGAAGTAACATTTAGACGAGTTTCCAAAGGCATCCATCATGCCATTATCTCCTCAATGTAGAGGCAATTATTTAAGAGAAAGAACCTTGTGATAAATCTTCTAANGAGAAGTAACATTTAGACGAGTTTCCAAAGGCATCCATCATGCCATTATCTCCTCAACGTAGAGGCAATTATTTAAGAGAAAGAACCTTGTGATAAATCTTCTAATAAAGGTTTATTTATTTTATTTATATAGTAATAGCACTTAGACTTATATACCATTTCACAGTGCTTTACAGCCCTCCCTAAGTGGTTTACAGAGTCAGCATATTGCCTCCAATATAGCTCTCCATTTCACTGACATGACGCTAGACCTAGAGCAGAGGTCTCCAAACTTGGCAACTTTAAGAGTTAATGGACTTCAACTCCCAGAATTGAAGTTGCCAGGTTTGGACACCTCTGGCCTAAAGTCTGAGCACTGGCCTAGTAAAGTGAGGACAGAAGGCAACTGGACTGGGAATATGTTTTCAGCTCTCTTGCAGTCATTAAGCTCGCCAGTCGCTATGGGGAAAACCAGAGCAGCTCTGATAATAGCGCACCCCTTTAAAAAGAAAATCAGTTTCAAAAATTAGAACTGTGCCTAACTGTCATATGGAGCTGTGTGTTTGGTAAACAAACTATGGTCGACTTGAGAGAGAGAGGGAGAGCACAAAATGGTCAAAGAATTGCATACATTTAATCAAGGTTAATTCTTGACTCANGTCGACTTGAGAGAGAGAGGGAGAGCACAAAATGGTCAAATAATTGCATACATTTAATCAAGGTTAATTCTTGACTCAGTGGTATTCCTTGTTATGATGCATAAATGTAAGGCATTGATTCTGCACTAAAAGTGAGCGGAAGAAGGTGGACTCTTTTGACCTAAGGTTTTGGAGGAGGCTACTTAATGTTCTGTGGGCAGCCACAGGTATCAACCATTCAGTCCTAGAGAACCGGTAGCAGAAATTTTGAGAAGTTCAGAGAACCAGCAAATACTGACTGGCCCCACCCCCATCTATTCTCTGCCTCCCGAGTCCCAGCTGATCAGCTAGGTCTTCTTTTGTTGCTCTGCACAGGAGAACAGAGCTGGAAAGCAGGTTAGTGGGATGGGGAGGGAGTGGAAATTTTACAGTATCCTTTCCCTGGAGTTGGGTGGGAATGGAGATTTTTACAGTATCCTTCTCCTGCCATGCCCATCAAGCAACACCCAATGGAACCAGTAGTAAAAAAAATTGAATCCCACCATTGATTCAGTACCAGAGAAAAAGAAGCCAGAATGTTAATCAGAAATGAGGAATGTGAAACAAAACGTTTAATACTTCAGACACATCATAAGAGTTGATGCGTTGAAAGGCTGAAGGAGAAGATGAGGCTGACAGTGCATCATGCAGATAGTCAAGAGTACTGAAAGCCATTGAAATGCACCTGCAAGAAGTCCATAATGGCAGCAAATAGGACTGCTTGAAGAACTTTTCTCCAGAGGCAACAGATGTTTTCTATGAAACAATAGCTCATAACTACAGCCATCTCTAAAAGGGTTTGAATAGCCCATCAAATTTAACACAATTTCAGACAGAGGACTATTTTCTGACAGTCCTTCAGAGAGAAGGATGTTTTCTATAAAAAATACAAGCAATAGCAATAGTACTTAGACTTATATACCACTTTATAGTGCTTTACAGCCCTCTCTAACTGGTTTACAGAGTCAGCATATTGGCCCCCAACATTAGCTGTGTGCTCATGTTTACTGACCTCAGAAGTCATGGACAGGCTGAGGTAACCTTGAGCACTGTTGAGATTTGAACTGTCAAATTGCAGATTGAGCTAGCAAGTCATCGACAGTAGTCTGTAAGTATGCATTCTAACCACTGCGTCACCAAGGCTCTTATAGAGTTAGTTCCCTCGTAGATGGTTATTGCTTTTTATTCATTATTTTGTTTTAATTCCAAAATGTGGGAAGCCTGCCTTTGCCTGTATTTGAAGCCTCTCGGTCTGATCATTCTGCCTAAGCTGGGCTTGCGATTTCTTACGCCAGAGTCTTAACCTTATAGATACAAGCAATGAATCAGATTCCTGTTTTGTGAGGAAATTATGAGTTGTGGGTGAGTAAGTATTATTTTCCCCCACATCAACAGATAGCTTCTTCTGTTTCAGATTTATCAGGTATGCTTTTTCTGCAACAGATGCAGAATGCAAGACTTTCTACCTGTATGGAGAAAAACTAATGCCCTTGGAAAAAGGGAAGTATTTTATCTCTCTGCTGTGATATTTTTTTTGCTCAAATCGCAGGATTCTCCTGAAATCACTTCATCTTTCAAAAAGTTACTAGGTTTCATACACACACACACACCACCACACACACACAGCACACACACAACACACTCACACACATATATATATATACTGCCCCAAAAACGCCAGTAAAAAAAGCCTGGACACACCTCCTCACTAGTCAACCATTGAAACCCAGCACGTCACGAATCAACTTCAATGGCACCAAAACACCTTAGACCACTATTAGAAAACCCCCAACCACAGAATCATCAGCAGAAGCCATAGAGATTGAAAAAGACCTGAAAGCAATATGAATAGAAGGAGATGATCTCCCAGCGACTGTCAATCATTTGGGCGGAAGCTTGTCACTCTCAAATAGAAAGATTCTCCACACCACAAGCAGGCCAAACACCTGGGCACAAACAGACTCCCTCGATCCTCCGCTCAACACCCCCACCAGGCACCCAGATGAACCTACGCTTCAACGCCAAAGAGCTGATAGATAAAAGCCGTCCTTTCACGCGAGCCCAAGCCTTGCACTGAAAGCCTCCAATTACAGGAACACATTGTTGCAGCCAATCAAAAGCCAACAAAACAGAGAGAGAAACCAGAAACACCAATCAAACAAATTTCCAAGTTCTCTATAACACAGACAAGACTACCCAACCACATTTCAGGATGTAGCAAAAAACATCCTGGACAACAATAGCTACCTAAATTTTAAAACCGATGACTGTTCGAGCACTCTACCACATACAAACTCAATACAGCACAGCCTGATGATGGCAGATTGAGATTATACTGAAACGATGTCTACAACTTTAAAAAGCACTCAAACACGTGGGATATACCCGAAGGAAGAGTGAACATATATGATATTTATATAAGTATATATATATATATATATATATATATATAATATATATTATTCCAATTACATATACATATCATATACTATACATATACACTATACATTACAATATACATTACATATACATTCATACATTTACATATACATTTATATATATATAGTATATTAATATATATATATATATATATATATAATATATGTGCTTATTCTGGAATGAGCACAATCTATGGACCTTTTTGCAGCAGCTGTGACTTCATGATTCTCTGAAACCTCAATTTTCCCTAAATGTTTGCAGTGAGGAATAGTGTGAATGCCAATTACCCTAGTTTCACTTACAGGGCTCTTTTTATCCAGCCAACTTTTTATTGTGCCAAAATCAACATAACAGGAACAGATGAGCTTTTAAATACTCCTCTGATGATTAATTGGGATGAAACAAAAAAAAAATGCTGTAAGTGTCATGGGAGGAAATGGCTTAAGGCATGAAATTGCCGAAGTATAAGCTCTTGAAATTTTCACGACTTCTTGAAAAGGAATTTTTTCAATAAATTCAAATATCTTCAAATGACATGGTGAGGTCTTCATATCTACTCTTGCAACTCTCAACCTCTTGCCGACGGTGGCTCCTTGGCACCAAAGCCCATCCAACTCACTGTTTGCCTGGTCAGCTACAAATATTTCCTGGAAAGCAATTATTTTGAACGGCCCATGACAATGTGCCTGATAATTTGCTGGTTGTCACTTTGTAAACCATCTGAGCTGCTGCTCTTGCTCTCCGAACGTTGGGATTGCCGTTAACATGCTGTGCCGTGGGACATTTGAGCGGCTTGTAATTCTAATACATTGGGAGATCTAGAGAAGCCTAAACTTCTAGGTTTAAAAAAAAAATTTTTTTTTACAAGTTCTTCTTGACTTAACTTTCTGGCAAGGATCTGTTTGACTTTGGTGAATAAACTGAGTTTTGACAGTGGTATAATTATTTGAGGTTTTTTAATAACGAAACCCTCCAAACAGTGGTTTCGTTATTATTTTAAATTAAAGTGGTTTATCTTGTTTTATTTTTATTACTGCTTAGTGTCACCTTGGACTACAGGTGTTCTGTTGAACAAACTAGTTATAAGGCCTCAGATCACCATAGTGACTTCGATAATTTACGGCATTCTTGATAGTAGTGCC
The DNA here is from genome assembly GCA_004320025.1 of Laticauda laticaudata. NCBI lineage: Eukaryota > Metazoa > Chordata > Lepidosauria > Squamata > Elapidae > Laticauda > Laticauda laticaudata. Next base: position 124,533 of record BHFT01003958.1, on the reverse strand, counting down.
CATTGGTTTAAAAAGAACAACGACATTACCAAATTAATATTTAAGTCAGTTTGTGCCCTTTTATGTGTTCAGTACCCCAATGTGTTAGATTTAAAAGTATTTTTCAACTAAAAAACCTGGCCCATCTGCAATATGGTATATACAGACCAGAAACAGAGTCCCCAAGTAGACTTTATATAATTGAGCAAATCCTTCAGCTTACTGATAAACAGGGTCTGGGTAGTAACATTTTACAAAAACATGTCAGTTTGCAGAGCTTACACCTATATTTATACTCCAGAAATAATCCCCATGATTTCAGTCGGCAGACTTGTTTCCAGTTGGTAAACATTAAGATTACATTTCACTGATAGATGACATTTAGCATGACACTTTGCCTTAAAACACAAAATGTGTTCATATTTATAGCCAACTGATTTCCAGTGATTTCTTTTATTTTGGGGGCCATCATGAATCGAGGGCGCAATAATTGCCCAAAAATAGCTGCTAACAGCTCTAGTTGACTAAGGGGTCAACTTATTTCCCAAAGAACCAGAGGGCAGGACAAGAAACAATGGATGGAAACTAATCAAGAAGAGACACAACTTGCAATTAAGGAGAAACTTTTTTAACAGTGAGAACAAATAATCAGTGGAACATCTTGCCTTCAGAAGTTGGGGGTTCTAGGGTGGGATTCAACCGGTTTGGACCGGTTTGGGTGAACTGGATGTTAAATTTACATCTGGTTCACCAAACCAGTAGATGAATCCACTGGCTGGCCCCGCCCACCCCAACTTTCCCCTCCCAGGAGTCTCCTCACAGCGCGTTTTGGATGCAGGGTCCATACGGAGGTTCTGGGAAGGTGAAAACTGGGCCTTCCAGAAATCTGGAAATAGGCCTGTTTCCAGCTTCTGGAGGGCCTCGGGATACCAGGGAGGCCGTTTTCACCCTCCCGGAGGCTGATGGAAGCCTCTGGACCCTGGGGAAGGCAAAAAACAGCCTTCCTGGAAGTTCTAGTTGGCCATGCCCACCCATGGCCATACCCACCCAGCAACTGGGCAGCGAACTGGTTGCTGGGATTTTTGAATCCCATCCGTGATCATATTCTGTGTTATGCTATGCTATGCAATGTCATGCCATGCTATTCTATTCCTTGTAAATGAACCAATGGGTTGTGTGTATGCCTACTGTGCGAACAGGGTGAATTTGTTCTAGAAAAGGAAAGTAATATGCCCGTATCTGTTCCTGCTATTATCTGTTCTTTCTCAGAAATATAGTAGCCGATGTGAAACCAAGGTTTGATTTCTTCAGGAGAAATGGTTTCTATTTTGAGTAGGGTCTGTAGCTTAGCAAGAAAACAGCTGGATTGCATGTAGAATGTCAGTTCCTGAGGGCGCTCAGAAATGGATTGCAGGTACATATTGATACACAGAGAGATGGAATAGACAGCATTTTGACTAAAATGAAGTCATCGTTTGACTCGTAAAAAACAGCCTTCTTTATTTTGCCTCCTGTCCTGGGTCTACTACTGGAGATAATCCACTCATAATATTTGAAAGCTGACTTCGTCTCCTAGGAACTGACTAGTAAAAGATTTCATTCCAGATATTTATTTACTCCTTGTGTCCCTTGCTGTTTTTGTTTTCATTTTTTAAAATAATTTCCGCGAAGGTACATAAAGCGGTGCCTGAGCTTCAGGGAAGGAGGCAAATTCACAGAGGGCAGCTTTTGTATTTGGATGAATTTGAAACAACCCAAACACTTGGGCTCTCGTGTGCCGCTGATCGCTTTTCATATCACGTGCCTCATATGAATGAGATGTCTGTGAAGCTCATTCCCTTCATCTCCTCAGCATCAGGGCAGCAGCCGAGGCACAGAGCCAGTTAAGCTGGAAAGCTCTGGAAAGAAGCACTGCCAAGCAGATTCATTTTCATTCATTTCAGAGGTGCCTGTTTCTTTTTTCTGCCAGCAGATTAGAAAAACCAACTGTCTATGGGAAGTGGTGCCAGTCTAAGAAGCTCACTGCATGGGGGAGGGGGAAAACCTGGCGACCCGCCTTTGACAACATAGTTCCTTCCTGAGTTACACATTAAAGTTGATTCAGGCTGATTGAAAAGGGAAAGAAGAGAAAATATCAGATTTGCATGACTTGAGGGAATGTCTTGTTTATTACACAGGTGGGGACGGAAAAAGATGGCGTAGGAGATGGAAAAAAAAATCAGGATTCTCACCANCACAGGTGGGGACGGAAAAAGATGGCGTAGGAGATGGAAAAAAAAAATCAGGATTCTCACCATTCCAAGTGGGGTGGGTATGATGGTTAGTGTAAAATGAATCTGAAAATTTGGGGTAGATGATGGTTAGCATAAGATGAATCTGCATTAAAGCTCCATTCACCAGATCAGAGTTTTAGCTTCTCTATTAAAAATGCTTCAAGCATTACTTGAAATGTTAGACTGGGAGAATAGACGATAAGGTTAAAATGAGGTTAAAATGAGCAGGTTTGTAACATATTAATTCTCTGTTACCATTGTACATAATAGCAATAGACTCTTCCCAGTGCTTTAACAGCNAATGAGCAGGTTTGTAACATATTAATTCTCTGTTACCATTATACATAATAGCAATAGACTCTTCCCAGTGCTTTAACAGCCTACTCTAAGCGGTTGTACGGAGTCAGCATATTGCCCCCAACAATATGGGTCCTTATAATCTTGTTTTATTCATATTTTCTTAGTCCTGGTGGAAATGCCAGAAGAGAATTGCCCCAAACAAATCTTCCTCAAAACCTGAAGTATCAAACACATCTATTGTACAACCTACTTGCACTGGCTGCTAGTACAAAACAAGGTCATTGTAAGAAGTTAAACAGAAGTATGAGCTCTCACCACAGCTTCTGTAGCTCACTTCCAAGTTATTGTTCTTGCAGATTATGTGTGTAGGCCATCTGGTGATGCTGAAGGTGGTGTAAATCAGTGAAAGGAGGACAGGAACAACCTTGAGCACTTTCATGATCTCTGTGGAGGAGAGTCCGTATAATAATGATGCCTTTCTTGTCATCAGGGTTGATAGTTAGCCTGCCCACTTCCTCTTTCTAACTTCAAAGCAGAAAAGCCAGGCAAATTTGTTTTCTGCATTCAGTTTCATACTGGTTTCTGCTAATAATGAAGAATCCATAATGGGCTCCTCACCAATGCTTCAAGTCCACATTTGGATGGAAGAAAAACTCTTTTGCAAGCTTTAAATGTATTCACGCTTACTTTGATCATTAAAAAAAAATCAAATCAAACCATTTCCAATGAAACAGTTTGTGTCCTATCTAGCTTTCAATAATCATAGAAGATTCTTATCAGAGAAAAGTCTTTATATAGCTTTTCTTGTGGGATATTACAAAGAAAGGAATATGACCAACCCCCCCCCCCAAAAAAAAAAAAGGATTGAAGAAAAGACTTTTGGACACAGGATGGCAGCAGTCATTACTATGGCATCTTCCTAATGATATAAGTCTTGGAGGCTTGCCTTCATTTCTATGCCAATGGACCTTTTTAGAAAAATTGTAATTTTATTAAAAGTTACAATAATAAAACATAAAAATTTATACAAGCTAAAATAACAAGCTACAAAAACTGAAAGTGCAAAAATGAAAAAAAATCAAAAGAAAAATAGAAAAGATGAAAACAAAATAAGAATATATAGGTAATCCTTGAGTTACGACTGGAATTGCTGTGGTTAAGCAATGTGGTCATAAAGTGGGACACCACATGCTTAGTGAGGGCAATCCAGGCAGTCCTAATTGTTGTAACTACAGACAAGGAAGTTATTAAGTGGGAAGCAGAAGGAGATCCAGATAAGAGGAGATGCAGGAGGCCCTGGGAAACCCAGTGCAGGATGTACATGAGTTCGGAGGGTGGTCTGTGGTGTGGCGAGAGCTCACAATGTCCATTTGCCTTTTGAAAAGGGCCTTTGGAACAACTATGCCTTGGATGGTTGAGAGTCTCCATAGATGGTTTATAGGTGGATTTCTCACCCCCTCCTCAGATATTGTGGGAAGCCACCACCCCCCCCGAATGAAATATTTTTGGGAATATTAAAAGAAGCAGAATATTATATTTCTCCTGAAGGAGAAACAGAGAAAAAAATCTCAACAAAGGCAGAAAGCAGCCCCAACAGCCTCCAACAGATTCTTAAAGTCTTTAGAGATGGATATTTTGTGCCCATTAAGAAAGATTGGGCCAATCTAATCACAAACAAAACACCTTCACTTCCAGAGATGGGATTAAAATTTACATCCCCTTCCACCCAAATTCTAAGAAAGGACATGGCCTTTGGGACATACATAATAGGATTAACCCACCACCATAAGAATAGCTATAGACTCACTACATTGCACACACTCCTAGCAGCATTTCAGAACCCCATAAAAACCCATGTACTCATCAAACAAATTTGTCAGCTGTCCCAGAACCACATGCTGTTGTTGGTTCTGCTCATCAATAAACAGAGTCCTTCTTTCCAATCAGCCTCCGTTTTATTTCCAGCATCTTTCTTCTGGCTTGGAACCAGACTGGATGTTTCTTCCAACGATACCAAAGGATTATGTGTAAATGAAATATTTCTTTTCTACAACTTCTTTTCCTACCATGACCCAGGACAATGAAAACTACTGTAAAGACAACCATAAAGGTTTTTTAGATAAATTCCACTTCCTTGGGGCTTCTCGAGGCCATTGCTTCAGTCCTAGGAATGAAGAGAATGAAACAATTTCTTGAAACAAATTCTGAGGATTTATATGCTGAGAGGAGAGGGCTGAGCTGGGGAATGAATTTAGCCCTAGGTTTTGGGGGGGCTTAGCCAAGACTCTGGGTCATTAAAATTTAAGGACTCTGGGTCATTAAAAATGATCGTTTATGCAGATGAAAAGAGTTTTCAAAAAATACACCCCTACTCCATTCCAATTAAACAGTGTGTTTTGGAACTAGGACTAATATAAGACAGAATGATATCTGTTGCATCTACAGTATTCCTTTTCAGATGACAGTTTCAGAGCCAGAATTGATAAAATTTCATTTAAAATGCAAGGATATTTCCTTTTGATGCATCTGTTAGCAAAAAAAAAAAAGAAAGGGTCTTGATCAAGATATCAGAGCTAAAGGCAAATGTAAGACTTTTCCTTGGTGAGTTTCTGAAGAGATAACATATTTCCTGAAGCTGGTATTTGCAATCAGAAATCTCCCCATTGACCCCAAACAGCAGACTGGCTTCTTGTCAGCAGATATGGAGTGANTATTTGCAATCAGAAATCTCCCCATTGACCCCAAACAGCAGAATGGCTTCTTGTCAGCAGATATGGAGTGACTCACAGAACAAGGCAACACTCTGCAAAAGGATATGGGACCACAAAACAGCCTGGTTTGATCCTGGTTTGATTGGTCATTGATTGCAATGTCTGATTAAAGGAACAACAACTATCCAAGGTAATGGGACAGAGAAGCACTTACAGAGAATGTGCTGTATAGCATTTTAACAAAAAAGTAAATCTCTCTTCCATTACATTTTTTCACTGTTGATCCATTAGTTCCATGGGGGACTTTGCATGTTTATGCTGCAATCCAATAATAAGAGCCCATTGAATTCAAATTAAAAAAAGAGTAGACTGGCATATTATCTTAGAACAGAATAGAATAATGAAGTTGGAAGGGACCTTGGAGGTCTTCTAGTCCAATCCCTGCTCAGGCAGGAAACCCTATACCATTTCAGACAAATGGTTGTCCAAGCTCTTCTTAAAAACCTCCAATGTTGGAGAATTCATAACTTCTGGAGGCAAGTTGTTCCACTAGTTAATTGTTCTAACTTGTCAGGAAATTACTTATTAGTTCTTCTCAGTTAGTAAGGCTAGCCTATTTTGAATCAGGACTCCCTTGCCACTTTTTCCCAGCTGGAGAAGGAAAGCATCTATCCTTTCAATGGCGCAATAATGAAAAGAGATGTCAGTTTATAATTAGCTGTTGTTTAGCAGTGTACAAGCCTTTGGGAAAGGGAGAGAACTGCCATCCACAAACAAATGCCCATTAAAAAAAATAATCTGCAAAATCCACTTTCCCATTCATGGCAAGACTAGGAACTCTTATCAGGAAGGAAATTCATTTCAGTGTTTTGAGCAGGGAAAATCCTATCAATGAGTATTTGGTATTTAAATATTAAGTTCATCTATTGTAGGAGACCTTATGTTTGAAGTACCACTGAGAATTTAGGGGGCCATATTTTACAGCCTGCAGTTTTTTGATTGCTATTCATGATGGAATACAACGGTTTTGCAAATTCCATTGTTCCCAAGGCAAAGGCTCTGGAGATCAGCTTTAATAGGAGATTTTAATATCTAGCTTATATACTTTGTCAAATCCGCTTAAGATGACAGTTGCCGTTCAAGTTTCAATGGTGTAAATGTTAGAAGTATTCTGGTGTCCTGACTTGGAGTTTTTATATCTATGGAGAAATATTAATTACCAAATTTGGCACTGAATAATTTCTGGTTATGCTCTATTGCTTAACCTTTCGATGCTTTCTAGATGATCATAAAATCCTATGTTTCTTTATCCTTACCAACCTTGCAAATTTGTTCTTCCTTTACTGGTCTGCTCTTCTCTCCCATCCATTTCTATTCTTCCTTTTCGCAAACATTTCTGTTATCTTTCTAATAACTTACCCATAAAGTAAGGCACAAACCATTGTTTCTCTTTTGTTTGCACGCACTATTTCAGTTTTTGTATGATGCATGATTGCAGAAGCAAAGGGTATAGATTTGTTCTAATAAGGTTTTAGTGAGGTGGGAGAACAGGCTGATTTAAAGTATGGGCCTTGTTATATCACTGGTCTCCCTTTTCTGCACATCTTCAAATAGTTATGTTTATGAATGGGGGCAGAGGTTTGACATTTAATGGATATTAAAACTTATGCCCTCAGTGTTCCTGATCAATCTCTATCCATTCAACTTCTTCCTTATTATACCGAATGGAACAGGCAGCATTTTCAATACAGCAACACTTGCATAGTTCAGCAATTTGAACATATATCACATTCCTTGTTATGTATTGCAGATAATTATCAGTTCAAGTTCTCATCCTGGTTCTCTGTTGGAGCGGGAAAATATTCTCTCCTGATTGGTTGTTGGCTGATCAGTTTCCTCTAAAAGGAGCTGTGTTAGCCAGGGAGTTTTTAGTTGCCTCACAGGCAATATTGAATAAAAAGCTGTTAGAAATAATTCTGGCCCCAACTCCATTCTTTGCCCAGAACTTAACATTCCTAATACTGGCTATGCTTATGGAGTAGTCAAGATAATCAAAAGGGAAACTGTCTAGCTTGCTAATTCTTGGCTCTAACGTTTCTGTGAGGTGACTATGAGAATACTGCACAAGATAGGGATTTTCATGAATAGCGCCCCTATAGATCCTTCTTCTATAGCCAATTCATTGGGCCATCAAATGTTTGACAGATAGCAGCATCAGCATTCTGCCTCCTTTTCAGACATTGTTTGATCAGAGGTGTAACTAGGATGACCTAAGATGGGTGATGATCAGAAAGCTCTTGTCTTTCTTCCTTCATTTGCCCTTCCTTAGTCAAGAAGATGAAATAAGTGAGATCAGTATCAGAAAGTAAATTGAACTCAAACTGTTGTAGAGCCGCGGATAAGGACTGAGACGGACTCGGAACAACAAGGTAAGAACCTTTATTTCTTTAAAACAAAGGGGTTGCCGCGACTGCCTGAATTAGCGAGCAGCGTCCAGCTAGCGACAGCAGCTGACGTCGTTTGACAGCCCTATTTATAGCCGGCTGTCAAACGGCAATTAGCCAATCAGGGCGGTCGCGCTCCGCCAGGAACGCGGACCAGAGGGGAGCCTGAATGTCGACACAAAACACTTTCTCCTGGTAAGGAGCATGCGTAGTCCTTTAGGTAGGCCGGCCGCCTTCTCTGGCGGTCGGATCGTCGAGGAGCAGGAGTCTTTGTTGGCTCATTGAAGTCCTTCATGCCCTGGGCCTCTTCGGAACCGGTCGTCGCGGGAGTCTTGCTGACTGGAACAGTTGAAGGGTCATCAGGAATTGGAGAAGGTAGGTCCCTCCGTCTGTGGTTTTCCCCTGTGTCCTCGGTTGGCGGTGGCAGGCTGTCATCGGTCAAGGTAGGCTCTGGTCGCGTGGGTGGTAGACGGGTCCGTCAGCAGCCACTTCCCATCGTCTCCTTAGCTGGTCGATGTGTCTGCGCCAAGTGCGACCATCCTCCAGCAGCACCCTATAATGACCTAGGCCTGTTATTGCTATGACTTGTCCTGGCAAGCCATAAAGGGTGGCCTGCATAATTGCGGGCATAAGACTAGGTCTTTTAAGTTAAATTGCCTAGGTTGGCTGTTACATCCTAGTGGAGTCCATTGGGGCTAGTGGGGGTGCAGCCTGTCCAGGGAAGTCCCAAATGTCTTCCCATAAGGAGTTCGGCTGGGACCTATTGTAGTGGGCACAAGGGGTTGTGTTGCTGATAAAGTAAAAATCTAGACAACTTGTAGTGCCAGTCACTTTGGCCAAATCTCCCTAGGGCTTCTTTTACTGACCTAACTGCCCTCTCAGCCATCCATTGCTAGCAGGGTGAAAAGGAGCTGTGAGGGCATGCCTGACTCCCAGGTTGCCAGGTATAGCTCAAATTCGCAGGAGGTAAACTGGGGCCCATTATCTGACACTATTATATCAGGGATGCCATGAGTCACAAATAGTCTGGTTAGCCTGTAACAAGCAAGGGTGGTTGTTGTGGGCAGTAAGGCACATCAATCCATTTTGAGAAAGAGTCTACTACTATTAGGAATGTATGCCCCTGCATTGGGCCAGCCAGGTCTACTATACAACTGGACCAAGGGACTCCAGTGTTCCTCCCATTTTCCAGGGGATGCAGTGGGGGGCAGGGTCTTGTTGACTGAAAGGTGACAAGCCCCAACCCAGCTGGAGATTCGGGCATCCATGCCAGGCCACCAGACGTATATGGGCCAAGGCCTTCATCCTAACGATGCCCGGTGGCCTTCATGCAGGAGCTTTCAGAACTGAAGCTTGTAACGAAGAAGGAATATGACCACCCTTGTTCCCCATAACAAACAGCCCTGAAGGGATGACAGTTCCAGCTGGCGTGCCTTGAAAGGCAGGAATCAGGGGAATAAAGGGATGTCTGGCCACCCCCTTCCACCCAGTCAAGGCCTTGGGCAATTACCTGTCCTTTGAGGAATGGTAAGCAATATCAGAAGCAGTAATGGGTAGCTTGAGTTCATTGATTCAAAACAGCATGGATTGGTGCAAGACTTCAACTGGAACCGGCAATGGGCAGCGGCTGAGAGCATCAGCATGTGAGAGGTTTCTTCCAGGTCTATGGATCAGTTTGTAGGAATACGCAGCCAAAAAACAAAATCCATCTAGTCATCCTTGGGGATAGAATCTGAGGTGTTTGTTTATCAGCAGACAAAAGGCCTAGCAAAGGCTTATGATCCGTGATTAGTTCAAAGTGATGGCCATAGAGGAATTGCGTGAAATTTTTAACAGAGGCAAACTGCAGCCAAAGCCTCTTTGTCTATCTGGCTGTAATTGCGCTCAGCTGAAAAAAAGGTTCTGGAGAAAAAGGCAATGGGTGCCTCAGAGCATTTGGCAGTCTGTGACTAAGAACAGCCCCTATGTCAAAAGGGGAAGCGTCTGCAGCAGAGACTAATGGAAGATGTTGGTTGAACTGAATTAAAACTGCATTAGAGGTGATCAAGGATTTAACAGAGTGGAAGGCATGGGCTTCTTAGGTCCCCAGTGCCAGGGGGACTTTTTGTCCAAAGTCTATGTAAAGGTTTGTGATTGAAAGCTTTGTGAGGGAGGAATGCAGCATAAGAAATTGAGAAGTCCCTAAAGGCCTGGAGTTCGGTTTGTTTGGTCGGAGTAGGTGCCTCGTGGATGGCTCTGACTTTTAGACTCTATAGGGTGTATGCCGGAGGCATCAATTCTATAGCCCAGGAAATCAACTTGCTTAGTGGCAATGGTGCATTTTTCTTTCTTTAGTTTGAGGCCATTTAGTCTGAATCTGTCTAGAACTGACCTTACTCTCTGTAACAACTGAGGTTTATCTGTGGGCTGAAATTAAGATATCATCGAAATAAGGAACTACCCAGGGAGATCTTGAAGTAGCCTCTCCATCAGGGACTCAAATATCCCAGGGGCTACACTCCAACCAAACTGAAGGAGTTTGCACTTAAAAGCTCCCACTGTGAGTTACTATCGTCTGTAGTTCTGCTGTGTGATCATCCACTGGGAATTGCTGGTATGCTTGGGACATATCAAGTTTGCGAAAATAGACCCAGGTTCAAAAGAATGTAAAAGGTGCTGGATAATGGGAACTGGGTAAGCGCTGATTTGGAGGTATTTATTCAGGGAAATTTTGTAATCAGCGCAAATTCTGATGTTACCATCTTTTTTAAGAGGGGTTACTATGGGGGTCTCCCATTTAGCGAAGTCTACTGGTTCTAATACTCCTTGTTTGATTAGTTTTGTCAAGTTCCTTATCTAACTTAGGACGGATTGCAAAAGGCACTCTGCGAGGTTTTAAGTGTACAGGAGTTGCTTGAGGGTCTACACTAAATATATGGGGGTGCCAGAATAACATCTCAAACCTCGCTGAATACATCAGCATAGTCTTTGAATAGAGAGTCTATATCAGTGTTACAGACTGAGTGGATGCCTGTTTATTTAGACCAAGGGCAGGGAACCAATTTAAACCTAGTAAACTGGGGAGAGCACCATTCACGCACAACAAGAGGTAGATGGCTTTAAAAGTTTGGAATTGAATGAAGAACTTGCCTTTCACAAGGACAGGAATATTCTTGCCTTGGTAAATCTTGCAGAGGTCAGATGGCAGTCAAGGAAGCTTCTTCTTTGGAAATCCAGGTAGCAGCTTCTTAAGGGTGTTCCAAGAAATAATGGAGAGAGCAGATCCTGTATCCACCTCCATCTTGGCAAGGTTTACCTTCTAAGGAGACAAAAATACTGAATTTTGTTAGAGCTGTTGTTGAACTGATTGAAGTGGTAACAGGTTAAGCAGTCTTCCACTTGCCTTTGAAAAGATGGGGTTTGGTTGAGGTTTTTGCGTAAAGGTTTTCCCAGCTTGGCAGACCCTTGCTAGTGGCCCTTCCTCTGGCAATTTAAACAAATGGCAATTCCTGAAACTACAGGATGCTCTTAAGTGATTTCCCCCACAGCTTAAGCAGATGGGTTGCTGCCTGGGGGAAAACTAGCTTTAGATTTCGGGTCTACTGAAGGGGCTCTCTGTTGTTAAGACAGTTTATAACAAGTGGATCCTCAGAGTCTCAGCAGGAAAAACCTCATCAAATTGGGGCTGATGAGCTAATTTGTTTGATTGGGCTTCCTGGATTTCAGCTGCAGATTGAGCAGAAAGCTCAGCAGCTTGAGACTCCTCAATGGCTGTTGCTAAGGTTAGGGTCCTTTTTAGCTAATAGCCGCCTTTGTAGCTTTAAGGTCTTAACCCCACACACGATTTGGTCTGGGAGCATATGCTCTAAATAATCCCTGAATCCACAATGTAAGGCAGCAGACCTCAAAGCAGCCATGTATTCACTGAAGGTCTTCTCTCCTCACCTGAACTCGCCTCCTAAAGGCATGCCTCCTAGCAATTTGTGAGGCTTGGGTGAGTAGTGGTTAGAGAGGATTTCCTGCAGCTCCCCCCAAGGGACTTCTTTGACAGGTTGTGGAGCTACCAATGCTGTGGCAGTGTCAAAAACCACAGCCCCCCAAAAGCTTAAGGAAAATAGGACTTTTTTCTATGGGCTGAAGCTTCAGTGAGGTCTATAGCATCCAGGAAGCAGTCGAAACGGCTCCTATATGATTCCAAGTCTCTGCCAAAGGTCTAAATGGCGGAATGCAGGGAGTGAAGACATTTCAGCGATGACAGTCTCTTCAGTATAAAAGTTGCATTTCGCGCTCACGAAATGGCGTCAGCGATAGTGACAGGTAGCTCGTAGTGTCCTCGGCTCTTTTTGCTTCGTGACTCTGGCTCTTTAACAGTGACTGCACTCAGCTGTGTTCTCTGGTCACCTCAGTATCCCGCCCTCGTCGCCAGTGTTGTAGAGCGACGAATAAGGACTGAGGCGGACTCAGAACAACAAGGTAACAACCTTAATTTCTTTAAAACAAAGGGGTTGCCGCGACTGCCTAAATTAGCGAGCAGTCAGCTAGCGGCAACAGCTGACGCCGTTTGACAGCCCTATTTATAGCTGGCTGTCAAACGGCGTTAGCCAATCAGGGCGGTCCGCGCTCCCGCCAGGAACGCGGACCAGAGGGGAGCTTGAATGTCGACGCAACACGAACAATGTCTGAAAAGGAGGCAGAATGCCAATGCTGCCTGTCAAAAATTTGGTGGTACTATGGGTTACCCAGTGAATTGGCTATAGAACAAGGATCTATAGGGTTGTTAACCCTGAGAATCCTTTCCTTTCTACTCAGGCTAAACAACATTTGTAAGTACATCTTGTATTACAGAAATGTTTTTAGTCCTCTCTGACCTTCTGAGGAAATATAATTATAGGTGAGGTCTGGAACATTTGAAAATAGAATATGGAATGTACATAATTCATGTACATGGATAAGATAATTTAGACCAATGAATCCAGCATACTTGCTCAAGGCAGGAATTCAAATCAAAACATTTCTGACAGATAGTTGTCCCATCTTTTAATGAACACAGCCAATAAAAGGAAACATTTCACCTGTTTGGAAAATGATTACACCCTTGAAATACTTTTACAAATGGAAAGTTTTTTTTAATGAGTAGAATCCACCCTCTTGTTACTTAAATCCTGGATGCTGAGCAATGCAAGAGAAATGTCTTGATTTTCTTTTCTGTGACATTTTGGAAGAGGCCATATCCCCCCTCTATCTACTCAAAGCTAAACTTTCACAATTCCTTCAGTTTCTTTTTGTTGTATTTCATTTCCTGTTGTCCTTCTCTGAAACTATTCCGGTTTCTCTGACTCCTTGACACAGTGTCTGTACAAAGTAAAGTAAAACAATTATTTATCCTGATTTGGAAGATAGATTTCTATTAATGGAATCACAGTTACATATCTGACTCTTAATTGATAAGGCTGAAAGAGGTGTTTTGCAGTATATGGGATTGCAAATAAAGCATTTTCTTTTGGACTTTTAAAGCGACCACATCTTTTGCAAAGGTCACACAATTTTCTTGAAAGTTGTTTTTTTTACATATATAGAACAAATAAAATATTGTAAGGAAATAAGCAAGAAAGCTTCTGCTCCACCACCATCTTCATTCAGCATGGCTCCCAATAGCTGTGTATAAAAAAAAACCATGTGGAGATAGCCAGGGGTAGTTAACTCAGCTATATCTTTGCAAAATCAGTTTGTAATCAGCTATTCATTATTTCTCTAAAATTAATATATTTTATGTCCTGCCTTAGTTATGCCTTTCTGTTTTCTGAGTTCATAATTTTCTATTTATTCTGTTTCATTTTATTTCAGTTCCATTTCTAACCAATCACGACTGTTTGAATGTTATTTTTGTCTTCTAGGATATTGCCTCAACCAATTTTGGATCCATTTGGATCCCTCCTCCATTTTGATGAGGAGCTATTGATAAGCACTCTTTCAGTACAACATTTAATCAGATGTGTGTCCATTTAATTGACAATCCATTCAGCCGCTACTTAATTAAATTGCAAATGAAATGTCATGGGATATTTTTCAAATGTTTTGCTGAAATTAAAATACCTTACATTTACAGCATTCTCCCAATCTCCTCACAAAATCATTCATTCAAAAACAAGATAAGGTTAGCCTTGTGAAAAACTCCAAGCTAACTTCTTTTGTTAATAACCACATTATTAAAATGTCGACAGAGCACTATTTCAGTGACTTCCTCGAGAATTCTCCCCCAATATCAGTAGCAGATTGGAGCATCCTTTTCTTTTTTGCGGAGAGAAACAAAATATTTGTTTTCATCTAAAAATCTGCCATGTCATCACCTCTCCATAATTTTTCAGTGATCGCACACACTTTTTTTTGCCACAGTAGCAGCAAGTTTTTTCCCCCAGTACCATAAAATACAATATTTACTATAACCCAATCATAGGGCAGAATTACAGCCAAAGCAATGGGAATGTTAGCGATGAAACTGAGTAACTATAATGGCATTTTAGAGGAGTGACTTTGAGGTTTAGAAAGTTTGTTATGGTAAGTTAAAAATAAAGTTTCAGCTACGTGCTTTCAGTTGTTTCTGTAGCAAATTTCGCCTATGTGATTTCTGGAATAAGTATATAAATGGTTTGGCAGTATATTGCTAATTCCTATCTGACAGTCAGAGGTATCTTTAAAAAGGCTTCTGGGTAAGAAAAGGATGACAGACTTTTTAAAGATGCTGTTTACCAGCTACAAGTTGGTATAAATACTAGTAGTCTATCATGCCCCTGTTGTAATCTGATTCCAAGGGGAAGTTCAAGCAGCTGACAGCGAGTGAGGAGTGTGGCTCCAGTGGCTGTGGAAGAAACTGGGGAAGGGCACAGTCTGGCTGCGCATTCAGAGGAAGACCCAGGGCCACCCCCTTTTCATCCTAGGGCATGCAGGGAGGAACGGAGAAGGGAGCAATGTGAGTTACGTGGGTTACGGGGGAGAAAAGGGTCCTGATTCCCTTCATTAGCTACAGTTGGGAAAACAGGATTTTAAAAAGGTGTTTGCGCACAGCACCTTGCTGGAAACAAAGGGTGAATTATTTTTGTTTGTCAAGTCTTATCTGGGTTCTGGTGTCCTCCCAACTGTGTGTGTTTCAGTTATCTTTTGAAGTCTGCAGTTCCTTATCCTGCCCTGTCTCATTAATTGTTGCAGTGTGGTTTGTGTTGGCATTTATTTATAATTTATATGTACTTTGGGTTCGGATTGAATTTCTTCCCTTTAAAGACTGTTCTATGTGGAGTTTTTTTTCCAGCTGATGATAACTGGCATTGGGGGCCAAGCTTGGAGTATTAAAGGATTTTACTTCCTTTGGGTAATTATCCCACGTCATTGTTCCTTTAAAGCACATACAATGCGTGGGGTAAACCTGAAGGAAGCTGAACAGCACACAACACACACACACAAATCCACACAACACACACACACACACACAACTACATATATATAATATTATTTAACTCTATACAGAAGCCTGATGATTAATAATACTATATATTGGAGAGCTTGAAACTGAAACCTTTCAAAAACTGAAAAACTCTCAAAAACTAAAAAAATTAGAAAATGACAAGAAAATTCCCAACACCCACCACAAACCACTGAAACAATTAGTATACAACGTTTCCAACAGAGAACTCAACAAAAACAGAAACAGATGTTCTATCCAAAGATTCAATTATGCCATAGCCACCCAAAAAATCCCAACAGACATCCATCATATTGTGCAGGAGAATCCAGCCTTAACCAAAAATTAAATACAGATGAAGCTGACAGAAGTAAGACACCAGGTTACTCACATCTCTCTTGCACAACCGACCACCAAACTAATTTGCAAAAGTGGAATTCAGAGTAATGATAACAGCATTAATAATACTCCCAGCAGACAAAGAAATGCCACATGTGTATGGACAGTAAAAAGACTATGAAACAAATTGACAGACCTACTCCAGATCCACTAACAAAACTAAAACACCGACCAACCACATATCTGGAAAATTAACAAGAAGAAATATAACCAGCCATAAGCAACAGAAATAACAGCGATCATCCCAAGAGAAAAAATCTTCTAGATGCCCCAAATGTATATGGCTCCCAAAAATACACAAGAAGGCATCCTTCAGACCCATAGTCAGCTCATAGGGAGCACCATTTACAAACCTGAGCTAAAATACTTAGCAAAACAACTACAGCCCCTCATGCTGAACCGCGCTTATATGTACAAAACTCATACCATTCTTAGAAATAATCAAAGAGCTACACGCGCAGTAGAACAAGAAGATCTGCTTGCAAGTTTTGACCGTGGTTCACTATTTTTCACTCAAGTCCTGATAAAGAACTGGATCATTTCAAAAAATAAAATACCAAACCAGCTAAAGACCTCATGGATACTAACAGAACACTGCCTAACCAACACTATTTCATTACAAAGACAAAGATACAAAGCAATTGAAGGGCCTTGGATTACCACTGTCACCCGTCCAGTTGCAAAACTTGTTCATTGGAAGAATTCGAATCAAGAGCCCTGGTAATGCACCCACAAACCCAAATACTATGGCTAAGATAATCGTGACACATTTGTAAATTTTGGCCCCATGGAAAGAAACTAAACATTTCCTAACACACCTAAACACACACACCCCAAATCAAGTTCACCATGGAAACGAATAAAACAAACATACCTTCCTTGGACTAATCTAACAAAAGAACAGATGCACACTGGGACACACCATATACCAAAAGAAAACACAACCAACCGGCTACCTCACGCCCAATCCCACCACCACCAGCACAGATAATTCTGTGCGAAGACACCTTAATTACCAGGAACCAACGTGGCAGATAAGACCATATAAAGACTGAACTATTTGCACCCTGACTGAAGTATTGACAGCCAATGGCTTCCACAAAAAAACAAAATCACCAGCTTGATCCACCAAAAAACACACCAAAACATAAACGAGACCTAGAAGACCAACAGACCTATGGAAACAGCTGTCTGCCTACATAAGAGGTATAAGATAAAATCGTAAGATATACACAGGGCGATCACATCAAGACTGCCTTCAAAAACAGACAAAAAATAGCAGCCATCCTGAGGAACCCCAAAAGACAAAATTGACCTGGAAAACCAGGCATATACGAATTCCCTGATACATCATGCCCGGCCACATACATTGGACAGACATAGTAAAGAAATAGTACCCGCCTAGTATGAAACACAAAAATGCGCGAGTAAAAAAGGCTGGAACACACCTCCTCACTAAGTCCAACACATGAAACCACAGGTCACAACATCAACTTCAATGCACCAAAACCCTTAGCCACTATAGAAAACCCCAGCCACAGAATTCATCAGAGAACCATAGAGACTTGGAAAAAAGACCTGGACAGCATGAATAGAAGAGATGATTCCAGCAGACTTCAATCATTTGGGAAGCCTGCCACTCTCACAATAGAAAGATCTCCACACCCAAACCAAAACAGCAAACAACCTGAGCACAGACAGGACTCCCTCTGATGCCCTCCAACTCAAACACCCCCCCAGCCAGGCACCTCAGGTGAAACCCCAGCTTTGCTTGATGAAGAGCCGCCGTCCTTTCACACGAAGCCAAGCAGCATTGAAGCCTACCCAACCACAAGAACAGCCAGTGCTGCCAGCCATCAAAGCCCACAAAACGACAGAAAAGAAACCAGAAACACCATCAATCAAACTCCAAGTCCAAATAACACAGACCCAGTTAATAGCCATCCAGAAGAGACCCAGCCTCCAAATTGGTGAACGAGGAAGTAGACACACTTCCATCCAGAAGGCCTGATTGATGGAGATGAGATTTGCTGAAACGTTTGCTACAACTTAACAGAACTACAATGAGCTACAACTTTTAACAGAACTACAATTGACGTGGGATTATACCCGAAGGAAGCTAACAGCACTGTAAGTACCCGCGAAGAGCTTAAAAAAACAAAATATCTGACCTCTACGGGAAGGAAATAAACAGGCCAGATCAAGAGACTATGAGGCTGGAATGTTAAAAAAGCAGGATACTATGTGACCTAAATTCCTATGCAGCTGCAGAGGGACAACAGGTAACACCAACCATGCTCAAATAACATCTCATAAGCACACAGCAGCTACCAAACGTATCCTTGAAAAGAACAGAATTGGCTCTACTCAGAAATGAAGTTCACAGTAAAAGATTCCAATTAGTACAGTTTAAACAAAGATTTTCTAGCACTACACCTTGGATTGACCAGCAAAATCCACCCTCTACTTTGATAGATCAAACAACTTACCAACTTGGAGAGCTGAACTTGAAAGCACTTACAAAAATGATGAAAATCACAAAGAAATAAAAAAAATTAGAAAATGACAGGAAAATGCCATAACCACCACCAACACCTGAAACAATGTTAGTAATACAGACATTTCCAACAGAGAACTCAACAAAACAGAACAGATGTCCTACCAAAAGGATTTTAATTATGCCATAGCACCCAAAAATGCCCCAACAGATCCATCATATGTGCAGTGAATCCCAGCACCTAACCAGAATTTAAATACTGATGAAGCTGACCAGAATAAGACACCAGTTACTCCATCTTATGCACAACGAACCACCAAAAATAATTTGCCAAAAGATGAATTCACGCGTACAAACCTGAAAAATGACAAACAGGAAATATACTCCCGCAGCGACAAGGAAATGCCACAGTGGTAAATGGAGCAGAAAAGACTATGAACAAAATTGACAGAACCTACCCAAAGACCTCCACATACAAACCTATAACACGACCCACCACATATCTGGAAAATTAACCAAGAAGAAAATTATAACCAGCCAACATAAGCAAAGAACCAACAGACGATCATCCAAGAGGAAACAATCTTCTAGATGCTCCCCAATTATATGGCCTCCCAAAATACACAAAGAAGGCAACCTCTCAGACCCATAGTCAGCTCCATAGAGCACCATTACAAAACCTAGCTAAATACTTAGCAAAAACAACTACAGCCCCATGCCTGAACCGCAGCTTCATATGTACAAAACTCTCCACTTCTTAGAAAATAATCAAAGAGCTACACGGTAAGAACAAGAAGGATTGCTTGTAAAGTTTTGACGTTGGTTCACTATTCACTCAAGTCCGATAAAAGAAAACTCTTGGAATTCATCAAAAATTAAATTACCAGAACCAGCTAAACCTCATGGATACTAACAGAACACTGCCTACCAACACATATTTCATATCAAAGACAAAGATTACAAAGCAAATTGAAGGAGCCCCTTATGGGATCACCACTGATCACCCTGTCATTGCAAACCGTTCATGGAGATTCGAATCCAGAGCCTGGCTATGCCACCACAAACCCAACTATGGCTAAGATCATCCGCATGACACATTTGTAATTTGGCCCCATGGAAAAGAAACTAAACCAATTTCCTAAAACACACCTTAAACAACACACACCCCAAAATCAAGTTCCCATGGAAACGGAAATAAACAAAACAACTACCATTCCTAATGTACTAATCTACCAAAAGAACAGATGGCACACTGGGACACACCATATACCCAAAGAAAACACACACCAACCGCTACCTCAACGCCCAATCCACCACCCACCCAGCACAATAAATTCTTGTGGCAAACACTAAATTACCAGAAACCAAACGCCCTGCAGATAAGACACATTTAAAGACTGAAAACTATGCACCCTGACTGAAGTAATTGACAGCCAATGGGCTTCCACAAAAACAAAATCACCGCTTGATTCCACAAAACCACACCCAAAACTAACAGGAGACTAGAAGAACCAAAAGACTATGGAACGCTGTCTTGCCCTACATAAGAGTATACAGATTAAAATCAGTAAGATACTTACACAGGAATCACATTCAAGACTGCTTCAAACAGACAAAAAATGCAGCCTCCTGAGGAAACCCCAAAGACAAAATTGACCTGGAACCAAGGCATATACGAAATTCCCTGTACATCATGCCCCGGGCCACATACATTGGAAGACCAATAGAAGAATAAGTACCCGCCTGATGAACCCACCAAAAATGCAGTAAAAAAGCTGGAAACACACCTCCTCACTAGTCCAACACATGAAAACCACAGGTCACAACATCAACTTCAATGGCACCAAAACCCTAGCCACTATAGAAACCCCAAGCCACCAGATCATCAGAGAAGCCTAGAGATTTGAAAAAAGACCTGACAGCATGATATGAAGAGATGATTCCGCAGCTGTCAATCATTTGGCGCCTGCACTCTCAAATAGAAAGAATCTCCACACCACAAAGCCAAAACAGCTAGCACAGCAGACTCCCTCTTGTGCCTCCAAGCTACAAACACCCCCCCAGGCACCCAGGTGAAACCAGGCTTGCTGATGAGAGCAGCCGTCCTTTCACACGAATGCCAAGCAGCATTCGAAAGCCTCCAACACAAGAACAGAGGTTGCTGCCCAGCCAATCAAAGCCACCAAAACAGACAGAAGAAAACCAGAAACACCAAATCAAGTCAAACTCCAAGTCACTAGAACACCAGACCCAGGTTTAATAGCCAATCAGAAGAGACCGCCTCAAATTTGAAAAAGGGAAGTGAGACACACTTCCATTCAGAAGCCTGAGGATGGCAGCTGAGATTCTGCTGAAACGTTGCATACAACCTTTAACAGAACTACAATGAGCCTACAACTTTAACAGAAACTACAATACGTGGGATAATCCGAGAGGAAGCTAACAGCACAAATTATGATACCCGGAGAGGCTTAAAAAAACAAATATCTGACCTCTACGGGGAGGAAATAAACAGCCAGTCAAGAGCTTATGAGAAGCTGGAAGTTAAAGAGAGGAATACTAATGTGACCCTAAAATTCTATGCCAGCTGCAGAGACAACCAGTGTAACACCAAAACCAGGCATTCAAATTAACATTTCATAAGCACACAGGCAGCTACAACGTATCTGAAAAGAACAGGAATTGGCGTTACTCAGAAATGAAGTTCACATAAGATTCCAATGAGATCCAGTTAAACAAAGATTTTCTGCACTACCACCTGGAAGTTTGGGAGCAGCAAAATCCTACCCGGTCTACGGTGTGTGTTGGTGGAGTGGGATGGATCCAATGCTGGGGTGTACAACTTGGAGAGCTGAAAAACATAAATGCACTTACCAAAAAATGATAAACTCACAAAGACAACTAAAAAATTAGAAAATGACAAGAAAATCCCAATAAACCCCACCACAACCCTGAAAACATTAGTATACAACATTATCCAACAGGAACTCAACAAAACAGAAAAACAGATGTCCTATCCAAAGGCATTTAATTATGCCATAGCACCCAAAAATCCCACAGAATCCATCATATGTCAGTAGATCCAGCCTAACCAAATTGAAATACTGATGAAGCTGACAGAATAAGACACCAGGTTTTATCACATCTTATGGCACACGAAACACAAAAAAATAATTTGCAAAAAGATGAATTCACAGCGTTACAAACCCTAAAAATGACAACGCTAATAATACTCCCAGCAGACAAAGGGAATGCACAGTAGTAATGGACAGAAAAGACTATGAAACAAAATTGACCAGACCTACTCCAGACTGCCACATACAAAACCCGTATAAAACACAGACCCAACCACATATTTGGGAAAAATTAACCAGAAGAAAATTATAACCAGCCACTAAGCAAAGAAATCCAACAGCGATCATCAAGAGAAAAATCTTCTAGCATGCCCCCAATTATATGGCCTCCAAAATACACAAAAAGGCATACCTCTCAGACCATAGTCAGCTCCATAGGAGCACCATACAAACCTATTCTAATATTAGCAAACAACTACTGCCCCATGCTGAAACCGCAGCTTCAATATGTACAAAACTCATACCACTTCTTAGAAATAATCAAAGAGCCTACACGTTAGAACAAGAAATCTTGCTTGTTAGAGTTTGACGTGGTTTCACTATTCACTCAAGTCCCGATAAAAGAAACTCTTGGAATCTATCAAAAATAAATACCAACCAGCTAAGACCTCATGGGAACTAACAGAACAACGCCTACCAACACATATTTCATATACAAAGGACCCAAGATACACAAATTGAAGGAGCCCCTATGGATTCACCACTGTCACCCGTGCATTGCAAACCTGTTCATGGAAGAATTCGAATCCAGAGCCCTGGCTAATGCCACCCACAAACCCAAACTATGGCTAAGATACATCCGATACACATTTGTAATTGGCCCCTGGAAAAGAAAACCTAAACAATTTCCTAACACACCTAAACACACACACCCCAAATCAAGTCACCATGGAACGGAAATAAACAAACAACTTACCATTCCTAGATGTACTACTCTACAAAAGAACAGATGGCCACACTGGGACACACCATTATACCAAAAGGAACACACACCAACCGCTTACCTTCAACGCCCCAAATCACCACCACCCAGCACAGATAACATTCTGGGCGAAAGACACTAATTACCAGAAACCAAACGCCTGGCAGATAAGACACATATAAAGACTGAACTATGCCACCCTGACTTGAAGTATTGCAGACAAATGGCTTCCACAAATGACAAATCACCAGCTTGATCCACAAAAACACACCAAAAACAACAGAGACTAGAAGACCAACAGACCGTATGGAACAGCTGTCTTGCCCTACATAAGAGGTACTACAGATAAAATCAGTAAGATACTACCACAGGCATTCACATCAAGACTGCCCTTTCAAACAGACCAAAAAAATAGCAGCATCCTGAGGAAACCCCAAGACAAAATTGACTGGAACACCAGCATTATACGAATTCCCTGTAATCATGCCGGCCACATACATTGGACAGACCAAAAAATAGAAGAATAAGTACCCCGCAGATGAACACAAAATTGCAGTAAAAAAGCTGCGAACACACCTCCTCACTAGTCCACACATGACAAACCACAGGTCACAACGATCAACTTCAATGGGCCACCAAAACCTAGCCACTATAGAAACCCCAGCCACAGATCATCAGAGAAGCCATAGGATTGAAAAAAAAGACCTTGACAGCATGATAGAAGAGATGATTCCAGCAGACTGTCAATCATTTGGAAGCCTTCACTCTCATAGAAAGATCTCCCACACCACAAACAGACAACACCTGAGCACAGAACAGGGCGAACTCCCTCTGATGCCTCCAACTCAACACCCCCCCACCAGCACCCAGGTGAAACCCAGCTTGCTGATGAAGAGCGCCGTCCTTTCACCACGAAAGCAAGCAGCATTGAAAGCCTTCCAACACAAGAACAGCGAGTGCTATTGCCAGCCAATCAAAGCCACAAAACAGACAGAAGAAACCAGAAACACCAATCATCAAAACTCCAAGTCAATGAACACAAGACCAGGTTAATAGCATAGAAGAGACCAGCCCCTCAAATTTGGAACAGAGAGTGAGACACACTTCCATTCAGAAGCCTGATGGATGGCAGATGAGATTGTCTGCTGAAACGTTTGCTACAACTTTAACAGAACTACAATAAGCATACAACTTTAACAGAACACCAATGACGTGCGGTAATACCGAAGGAAGCTTAAACAGCACATATTATATATATATATATTATATATATTATTATATATATATATATATATTATATATATATATATATTTATATATATTATATATATATATAATATATATATATTATATAATATAAATATATATAACAAATTATAAGCTTGGCGCTGGACTCATATTTATGACCGTTGGCAGTATCCTGCAGTCCTCGTTGCTCACCTTTTGCAGACTTGACTAGCAAAATCAATGGACAGACAACTGTGTTCTGTCTTTAATTGCTGGTGAATATAAAGACGGCAGGCAAAACTCTACAATAGGCTTCCATACAAAGTTTCTTATTGGGTCAAAGCATCCTCGAAATAGAACTCACAGTGATGTCGAGATCCATCTAATGTACAAATCTTTGCATAGTTAACTCTGTAGTGTAAAGTACAGTTATCTTATCCCATAACGATGGGAGCAAGGAGGACACACTGCCATGAGCTGGGGCCGAGCAAGAGTAAAGAAAACTCCCCCAAACCTAACCAAGGATCGTTCAGTGGACCAACTCAGCGAATTACAGATGTGACACATGTTATGAACTACATTTACCTATGATGCATAACTACATTTACCATGAGGCATTCCCTTAAGGGGACATTCTCCCAGTTCCCGTTAACTATCCCAATTCCAATGAACTATATATGTCTGGACAGCACAAACGGGTTACTAACTTACAATAGCAGTTGTTCACTTCAGCAGCTTTTAACTAGACAATAAGGTAAATAGGTCAATTCACTTACCACCACCAGAAATGTGGGTCCAATTAGGTTGTAGGTCCCATGAGGATACCCTCTCCTTGGTGCTTAGTCAAATATGCCTATTCCCCCCGATTAATCATGTCCTCTCGTGGGATTTGGATGATTTTCAATTGTTTGTTTAGCGAAGGAAAGCCATCCATTTTTTATAAGGCTAAACTCTAAATTTTCAGGATTTTTCTTAATTAGTACAAGGTAGTCCTCGGCTTACAAACAGTCTTTTGTGGCCATTCAAAAAAGTTACAAAGGCACTGAAAAAAGTGACTTATAATCATTTTTCATAGTCATGACCTTCACAGCATCCCTTTGATCATGTGATCAAAATTCAGATGCTTGGCAACTGATTCATATTTATGATAGTTGTAGTATCCCAAGGTCATGGGATCCCCTTTGGTGACCTTCTGACAAGCAATGGGAGGCCAGATTCACTTAACAATCAAAATAACTAACTTATCCACTGCAGTGATTCACTTAACAATGGAGGCAAGAAAGATTGTAAAATGGGGCAAAGCTCACTTAACAAATGTTTCATTTAACAACAGAAATGTTGGGCTCACTTATGGTCATACATTGAGGATTTACCTATATAACAGAATATATGAAGAACTTCTACAGGACTGTCCTTCTAGACTCCTGATTCCCACAACCAGTCTCTGTAACCTCGTGGAAAGTCCAGAAGCAAGAGATGAGAACAAAATTGTATGTTTTTTTTTTAGTGACTGGTTTGCAGAGGTGCCATGTAGAAGGAACATATGATGGATCATGCCTCAAACGATACAATGGTCTTTTCATTTACTCTACTTAACTCTCAAGATAATTTTAAAACATGTGTGAGAAATTAACGCCAAGGGAAGGGAGGAAGATCATGGAAAGTGGTTCCCCACAGATTTCCAAATATTCTCTTTATTGGGGGTTATTATTCTGTGTTTCTTGAATTTAAAATAAGGATTTGAGACTACTTCTCTTTCATCTTATTTAAAAAGACTGAGATAATTGAGGAATCAATATTTGCGCATTGATATTTGAAAAGTGGCAAATCACCATATTGCCATTTGATTAAAATGACATCTAAGCAAATGTGTGACCATATTCATAACAACAGATGAAAGGCCAGTTTTTTTTTCCTCATCAGCCACCAGATGGTGATGTTTACTTGTAATCTACTTTTTAGTATTATTATTTGCAGGCTAGTGCATTATTGTACAATGAGTATTGACTAAAGGTATATCTTCCCAATCTCTCTCTCTCTCCCTCCCTCTCTCTCCCCCCTCCCTGATGTAATTCTGATTTGATTTAGGATAGGATTTGGGGCACTCAGCCAACTTTTGTTTATTTTCTTTTACCTTAGTAAAAAATGATCAAACTGGCTGAAGTTAATTGCCTCTGCATATCATGGATTGCCAAGATTGTTCTGGCAGGTTTTTGAAATGGCTTTGCGGTTCCTTCTCTCTGGAGTGGATCATTCTGATAAGGGTACTGAGAATAACAGGAATGCTTTGCAGACCTGGCCACCTCCTTGCCTACCTCAGCATCTGCAAGTAAGATTCAATTAAATATGAGAAAAAAACCCATCCCTGTAAACAATCCAAGTAGTAAAAAGGGAAACATACCATCAAAAGAAATCCAGTTATATTCAATCTGCAGTCCTGGATGAAGTCATGTTCAGAAATAAGTTAATATGTAAATATTACAACCATATCTATAATAAATGTCTTTTATATAGTGGTAACAGTGGAAAAAGGGCCGCAGTGGCTCAGTGGCTAAGACACTGAGCCTGTTGATCAGAAGGTTTGAATCCCTAGCGCTGCATAAAGAAGTGAGCTCCAGTGATGGAATTCAATTTTTTTTACTACTGGTTCTTTGGGCATGGCTTAGTGGGTATGGCAGGGGAAGGATACTGTAAAAGCTCCAGTTGGAGGTGGTATTTGCCAGTTCTCCAAACTACTTAAAATTTCTGCTTCCGGTTCTCCAGAACTGGTCAGAACCTGCTGAATACCACTTCTGGTGAGCTCCCATTACTTGCCCCAGCTTCTGCCAACTTAGCAGTTTGAAAGCATGTAAAAAAAATGCAAGTAGAAAAATAGGAACCACTTTGGTGAGAAGGTAACAGCGCTCCATGAGCCTTCAGCGTTTAGTCATGCCGACTACATGACCATGGAGACGTCTTCGGACAGCACTGGCTCTCTGGCTTAGAAACAGAGATGAGTTCCAGAGCTGGAAATGACTAGCACACATGTGTGAGAGAACCTTTACCTTAACAGTGGAAAAGGTAGTAATCCTAAAAAGAAAGTATTGAAAGGGGTAATTTTCATCTTTGAAAAGATAATAAATGAAGAGGTGGTCTTGAAAAATGTTGTGTATGCTCAAGACATATCTGATCATTATGGTTTCACATTTAACATTTTTGCATTAAGTTGCATTTTAAAAAGGAAAGAAATTGTGTTCAAATATTCATGTAATATGTATTTTTATACTTATTTTAATTTTATGAAGCAGAAGCAGAATAACAGAGTTGGAAGGCACCTTGGAGGTCTTCTACAGGAAACCTTGTACCATTTTGGACATATGGTTGGTCCAATCTCTTCATAAAAAAATCTCCAGTGTTGGAGCATTTGATGGGTCCTCATAATTTTTTTTCTGTAATTTCCATAATATGCAACATGCTTTACAGAGTTGACACAGCAAAATACATTTCCTGCTCTGAGGAATTTAAATTTCAACAGGAGAGAGATAAAGGAAGAGAGGAAATGGAAAAAGGAAGGACAGACAAGCAGCAGATAATGTTAATTATAACTTAGATTTGTAGTTGGTTGGGAATGAATATATTTTATTACGCTTCACAAAAAGATCTGAATTATGAGCCTGTAGTACTCCAAATGTTGATAAAATATACCCAAAGTCCTGATTACCATCACATCCATGATGACTGGTAATTATAGATGAGTCACATCTACAGGTTCTCAAATCCAGCGTAGATTAAGAAAACTGCTATATCCCTATATCTGCTACACTATTTTATAATTTTGGCAGACACTGTCACTCTGCCAACAATGAAGGTTCCTGGTGCTGGACACTAAGGAGCATCTAGTTGTGGGCAAGTGTACTAGCACATACCTCCAAAGAAAACAGGCAAGACATTATTTGTCTTCATGATTGCTTTTAAGCAAAAATTCTTTTGTTTGTGTTTGCCGCTTGTCCATGCTCTCAAAACACGTGTTATTTGTAGCTGCCTTCCATTTTAATGTGGCTGTTTTATTCGAGGTTCATTTACACAGTATGTTGTGAGGCCATTTACAAATTGAAGCTGATGAATATTTCATAGCATCCCCCAGGAATTCCGTCAAAGTGCCATTTCATGGCAGGAAATGCAAGAGCTGTGTGTGAACAACCTAAAATGTCCATCTTCTGTTTTCAAGATATTTGCCAACTATGGCCATAACTTATGGAAAATGAGGACAAAATATATTTTAGACATAGGCTTTGTGTGTGTGTGTGTGTGATTATTTCCCTTCTGCCTCTGCCATCAAACCTTTGAGACTTTTGTGTATTGTTATAATTTAAAAAGGAGGCCAATTTATGAATATTTACTAGCCTCGTCATTCTCATGTGACCATAGCCATATTATTTCCCAGTGTCAGCATGAATTTATTAATTCATAGGCTTGTGTTGCTTCATTTAAACTGCATTTGTTTCTTTTCAGCTAAACCAAACAAATCTTTATCTTTTAATATGTATTTGAATGGATTTTTTTCCTCCAGTATGTTTTATCCTAATTTATGTATCTTACTGTATATGCTTTTGACAACTGTAGTTTTTTGATCAAGAATTCTGTCACAGAATTCATGGTATCAAACTAGTGGTGAGATGAAATCAGTTTAACAATTGGTTTGGTGAGTGTGCGCGCACTGTTCAATAACTGCCCATTTTAAGCTTAAAAATTTACCTTCTATGTCAGTGCTGGTGAGTAAAACAGCTGAGGCACAGCAATCTGCTTTGCCACATGAATTAGCTGAGCTAAAGAACAGCAAAATATAACTGGAACTACCAGTTCGCTAGAACCGGTGTGAACCAGTAGAATACCACCACTGTGTCAAACCCCCAAAGTACAGGTGAGTTCTCTTTAGGATATACAGACCAGAAGTCAGTTTGTTTCAAATATATGCAGAATATGTCCACCAATAAATACAAGCTTTTTATGGTTTAGTGTATTGGGTCTGGAAATGTGGGTTCCAGATGTTTATAAAAAGTTCCTTGCAGCCTATCCCAAGCCTTCCTGACTTCATTTGTTCTCACAACAGCTGTTTCACACTGAAAAGCTCTGTAGATGTGAGAAAATACTTCACATTTTGAGTAGAAAAAGTGGTTTTGGACAGATGGGTGAGCAGGAGTTTGTTGAAGCACTCAAGAATGTATCTCATTCTTCCATTTGGCAGATTGTTTGATGTTAAGCAAGTGCTACACAGTATCTTTCTTACAATTGGAAATATCTTGTCAGAGCTTTGAATGTTGCTTATTGTAAATTTGAAAATGATGGAGATTCAATTTTCTCTTTTGATTTTTTTAGGGGACAAGGGACCCCACAGTGCAGAAGTGATTCGTGTGCAGCTCATCAGGAGGCTCCAAAATTGCATCCATTCCAGTCTTATAAAACTCTCATCTGAAATAGTGCTAATTACCCATTCTTTGTTATTCCAACTTTCCCTGCCCCAGAAGCTATGCTTTTAGAGTTGATTCTCACATTGATAAAAAGACAAGACTTTTTGAAATGATCTACTAAAATAGACTGATCCCCCTTCAAAAAAAGAAACAGGCCTCTTTCCCCTTAAACTTGTAAGAACACAAGAATGCAAGAAAGAATCCAAACTTTTTTTTTTATTTGCCTGGATTTTAAATATTTTTTCACCCAAAGGGTAACATTTTCATCGGAATTCTTGAACTGTTATTTTAGCCTTTTTCTTAATCTTATTGATCGATATTCAGAGAGACTTGTTCTTTGAAGTGATGTCTTCCAGTCCTGATTATACTGGAATCATGTAAAATTCAGGATTGATACTAAATTGAAGAGCATATCTATAGCTCAGCGTTGAGCTGGGAAGTCTTTAGTGCTCTCCGAGCTTGGTTGTTTGCTTGTAGACATTTCATTACTGTCCAGGTAACATCATCAGTGCTAGTGAATGTGGGTTTGCTACCTGTTTCTATATCATAGCTTGCTTGACCAGTGTTGATGGGATGTTTTTTCCCTGATAGTTCTTTAATTAGGGTATTACTTTTTTATTTGTTTGGTGCTAATCCCATTTTATATGGTTTTTGGCTGCTTGAGATGATGTGTTCAGGTCTTTTTCTTTCCCTCTTAACATTTATTGTCTCTTTTGAATGGTGTGAACCACTAAATGTGGTTCATAGAACCAGAAAATTATATTCTTATCAAAGAAATATCAAGGAGACAAACAATTAAGCAGAAAGCAATATCCTAATCAAGAAACTACCAAGGAGAAAACAAACACTATTATATATAAAACAAACAACTATATATAAAAAGGGAGCACAATCAGTAGCAGTGATGATGTTATCCTAGTCCCTAATGAAAGGTTTAGAGTAGACTCAACCAACAAAAGCATCAAGGACTCCAACTGATTGAACCAGTGTTCTGATTTGCTTTCATGGGAGAAGTAGCTAGTTGGCAATCAGGAAAACATTTGCAGACATCTGAAACTCTTTTCCAGTAACTCACTTAAATTAAATAAAAGGAGGAAAGAAGCACATAACTAGCTATGCTTTGAGTCTTTTGTGATTGTTGGGTCATTGTTCTAATTCCTAACAATCTCTTAAACTTCCAACCGTGTTTTTGTTTCTGGAATAAAACAGAACTGTGACCCAAGATGTCACAAAGACAGACGGACAGACAGACAGACACAGACACACACAGACACAGACACACACACACAGAGTAAGTTACTAATACAGAGCAGTTCTGGAAACAATATTTTGAATGGAACATGGAGACATGGCATAATAGTGATTTTAGCCTTTTCTGATTGGAATAAACCTGACAGGTTGGGAACTGGCCTTTCCGGACAACCAGTTTGCCCAGGCAGAGTGGATTAAAATGTTTGGCTTTGTCTTAGCTGTTGAGCACCATAGGAAACAATTCACTTTGATTGATCATGTTCAATAGAAGTTGATGCCAATAATTATGGCTTATGTATGTGAATTTTCCCAGATTTTTATATGTTCAAATACCAATTTAATTCAGATGAACTTTGGACACAAAACTGTATCACATCAAGCCAGGTTTAAAGAGAAATGTGGCTAGTGATTTCATGATGTAGCACTAATATCTCTTAACTATTAAAGCCTTAAAGCCTGGTTTAATAATTTGTGTATTATATTGACCATATTCAAAACTGGAGGGTTAAATAAGGGAAAAAACCCTCCCTACTTACATTGTCCACATCTGAAAAGAAGATTAAGCAATTTCTCCTTGTGCCTTCAGTTTTTTAAGCAAAGCAGCCAGGATCATTTATTAAACTGTTCATTATCAAGAAATGTCAGCTCAAGGAGAATTCTTTATATGGAAGATATTTTCTGTTTTCCATTCCAAACCCATGCATTTATCGAGAGTATCAATTTGTAGTTTTATTAAAATGTATTATTTTGAGCAGATCTCTGAGTTTATGATATCAGAGTGATGAGAAAGCCAAACTATTAGAAAGTTGAAAGGGTTATAACACCCCAAAGATTTAGAAACTCTGCCTTATTAGTATAGTAATGCCACATAATGCTTTTTATCTTTGGGGATATAATACAGCTTCACAAACATGCACACACACACACACACACAATGATAGAATCATGGACTGGAGAATGGAATAAGCATCATTTGAAATTTATTTAATAAGCTGATGGACTTCAAGCATTCTCACCATCATTTGTTGAACGGCTTTCAAACTACAGGACCTCAAGAGCCCCTTTAGCAGTTCCAACAAGGCTCCACATGCATTTACACTACTCAAGTGACCCAGAAGACACAGACAAACCTCTAAGTGGTCTCAACAACTCTCTAAAAGAATGCAAATGACCAGCTATCTGCAAGAAATATAAATCCTTCCATTCTTCACCATCCTGTCAGAGGTGAAGAAGCTTCTTGGATAAGAAGTGAAACATCTTCAAAGAAAAACAAAAAAAAACAGTTGCCTCTTGAAAAAGCACCTTTGGGCCATTGGGGGAATGACTTCACATTAGTTTTATTTATATCCTGACTTTGCAAAAATTACAAGTCAAAGTGCTTGATTTCCACACAAAAAAAGGTCCTTTCCTAGTTCTGGGTGGAGTAACTTTTCTTCTTGAATCAATTTCTGTATTTTCATCTCCAGACTGCCATAGAGATATTACCATACCACCTAAATATTTTCTCAACTTAAAAAGAAAAAAGTGGCTTGCAAAAAGAATCCCCTGCTTTATTGGTCTAGGCCAGCCTGCTTTTACAGTGCTGAGAAACATAGCCAATAAAAATATTGACAAGGATTTAGCCGTATTTATAGCAAGCTAAATAAAAGAATGTCGACTTCAGTGGTTGAATAGTGCTAAATGGCATCCATTTGGAAGAGCTGGGGACAAATAACAAAGATGAGGTGTGCGGCCTCCAGGAATTTTATGAATAGTCATTGACTAGGTGTGGATTGGTCCACACTGACCTTCAACTGCCCTTCCAAGTATTTGGTTTTCTCATTACTGGTTCCTTTTAAGGAGGAAAAGAGAAGGAAAAAGATTCCCTTGTTCCTCTCTGTATTGCTTAAAGCTCAAGCATCCTTTAAGTACATGTCAGTAGGTTTTTTTTTAATTTCTTCCTGTTGACTCCACGTAGCAGTGAAACTCCATTCCTTCCCTGTCAACAATTTGATGGAGATTGGTAGTTTGTGAATCTACGCAGACTTATCTGCCATATTAAGAAGCATTCCTGAGATGGGGTAGAAGGCTATTCTTTGTCTTCCTTTCCAAGTGTCATTTCTGAAAATACACACACAGAGGAGAAGCTCTCACCCAACCAAGGAATTGTGCATTCCTTGGGACTGGGGATGTTCTACTGTGTTAACACAATTGTGCTACAAGTGAAAATCAGAATGAGAATTTTTGTCAACTAATTTTAGTGCAGCAAAACCAGTGAATAATAAATCATCATTACTAATTGTTGAGAGCCTACAGGTTGGGTTCCATGACCAGAGCTAAACGGGTTTAGGCAAAAGTCTATCATGTAGCAAGATTTCATTTTATCAATAGCAAAATCACATTGGAGAAGGAGACATGTTAATCTATGGTAGCATAAATTCAGAGGTTTGGTAGCACCTCTTTAAACTAATAAAATTTATTAAATACATACATTTTTG
This sequence comes from Laticauda laticaudata, assembly GCA_004320025.1. NCBI lineage: Eukaryota > Metazoa > Chordata > Lepidosauria > Squamata > Elapidae > Laticauda > Laticauda laticaudata. The sequence continues at coordinate 92,040 of BHFT01003958.1, read as the reverse complement.
TGTAGTTCACTTTGTCAGATACATGGAATGGCTAAACCAATGCAGGATTTAAATTGGGATGGGCTGATGGCAGAAAGAAGGGTAATCAATTGTAGATCAACTCAGGATGAAGATCTTTATTGGAAAAGTCAAACAATCAAGGTTGGAGAGTGGTATGAGATCCACCTGATAAAGATACAATGATGGCATTTACAACTGAGAATGGAACTCTCAAGAAAATGGATGGTTTTTTGCTTGCACACTATTCCACATACACAGTTTTCAAATAATATTTGTATGACCATTTTTTATTTAAAAAAATATGTTTGCACAGAGATTTATTAAAACTTGTCTGTGGGTTTGATTGCAAATGTTCAGTTGGTCTATGAGCACAGCAAGGTAGCTGTACCTTGTGCCAGTCCCTTGTTCCTGACCCCTATCCTGCATCAATAATGAGACCAAGAAGTGATACAATCCTTTCTTGTTTTAACAGGAGGTAATATAAGAGAAACAGAAGATATCTTGTTTTTTTATACTTCCTCCTCATCAGTGGCCAATAACAAAAAACACTAGGGCCATGCGCTCTGCTTAATGTGTGGTAGGGCAGGAGTGGGCAAACTTAAGCAGGCATTTGGAGTGGCCTTCTTTCAAGGGACCCAACTAACAACTCAAAAAATGGACATGCCCATTTTGTGTTACCAGCCAGTTGGTCTACATATGAAAGAAAACTATAGTGTCCAACACCACCACCCCCAGTCTGATATTCACAAACACAGAGAAAAGACATGCAGTTGAAGTAACAGAAAGTCACTGACAACAAGCAACCTCTGTCCTTGATTAATGCTACAAGGAAATGGCGGTGCTGACAGCGAGGGGGTGTGACTGGAAGCATCCCAAAGTAACCAAGGCAAAATGTTGTCACTTGCTCCACTGCACTAATCAAAGAACAGGGAAAAGTACAGCTACATAAAACCTCTTTCAGCAGAAGGAGCAGAAAAGCCATAACATGACCATTGTTGGCCAAAGCATCTTTCCCAGTTCAGAGTGATCTGCTGTGCCGTAGAGAACTAGCATTACTCCAACAGAGCATTATGCCTATTTTTTCAATAGAAGTATTATGCGTTTTCAAAGGAGTTTAACCTGTGTATGTAAGGACCCTCCATAAGATCTTAGAAGCATTTTAGAAAGTGCTAGTTAGACTTAGGCAAACATATGTTATCTGTGAAAATTTGTGGTCTTGTCCAGTTCTACAGCTCAAGTCAAAATAGACATTGAGAACTAAACCCAGTAATCAGAATGGAGGAGGTATGGTTTACTAGCCCAATAAGGGCTGTCCAGGTAGTAGCCCTTAATCATGTTATTCACAAAATTATTGTTGAAGCATGCTAGAACATGATAAGAGGGAAAACACTATGCCAACACAGGGACAACCAAAGCTATGGACTGGGTGGGGACGCTGTCATACTGGTTAGCAGGATTTGTCCATGCCACAATTAGAAGTATATGAAAAGGACCATGAGAAAGAACTAGTAGAAATCTAAAGTAATAGGACATACTGTCTCCATTCAACCTTTTAAATCATTTGTATGACTTCTGTTTGTTCCTGAAATTTAATTAGGGAGGGTTATTTTTTAAAATGCCTCACTTTAAAGAAGAATTAATTTAGCACGGGAAAGATTCCATTTCCTGTTAAATGTAGGAGCTGGTATCCAACCTCATCTACAGTAAAATAGCAGCACTTTTAAATTTTATAGGCAATTCCAGCTTATCCATAAAGATATTTTAAAAAAGAAAACACCCTACGAACCAGAAAAGGAACTATTTAGTCTGAAAATCATGGTAGGAATTTTATCTCACCAAAACATGGCCTGAAAGTATATGATTTCCTCTCCCTCCTGTCCCATCCTACTGAATGTTTTAGAAGTAGAAGAAAATAGAGAAGTTAAGAAAAAGATGAAGTGAATGGAGTAGTGTGGGAGACAGTAGAAGTAGTCCTCTACTTACAACAATTCATTTAGTGACCATTCAAAGTTACAACAGCATTGAAAAAAGTGACTTATGACTGTTTTTCACACATATGACCATTGCAATATCCCCATGATCATGTGATCAAAATTCAGGCGCTTGGCAGCTGACTCATATTTATGACAGTTGTAATGTCCCAGGTTTTGCAACCTTCTGACAATCAAAGTCAATGGGGAAGCCAGATTCATTTAACAACCTTGTTCGTAACTTAACCACAGCAGAGATTCCCTGAATAACTATGGTAAGAAAGGTCATAAAACGGGGCAAAATTCACTTGGCAACAGACATTTTGGGCTCAATTGTGCTGTAAGTCGAGGACTCCCTGTATGGAGGAGGAGTTGAAACATGGAAGAGGGACATGCCAGACTACAAAATGCTGTTGGAAGTTTTGTAAGCCTGCATAATCCTGTCAATATTTTGTTTGCCGGTGTTGTTATTGTTCTAGACAAACTGGATTTTAAAGATATTGAATTTGTGCTAAATGATTTCCCGTGATGTTTGAAATTGTCTTTCTGGAGACAGTGTCTGCCCTTTTCTATCTTCTATGTATATGAAATACCATTTATGTAAATGTTTAAATAAGGCGTGTGCATTTTTCTGGTGCTCCAGACCGTAAGGATAATGCAGAGGACTTTGTCTCAGGGAAACAACATCTGTTGAAGGAGAACAGCAATTAGAAATAAGGTTGGATGTATTATTTTATCTCTTGTAATCTGTCTTTCGTAAGCCAACAAAGGGCACTGCCAGTCTGGAAATAACCTTGCAGATAAGGACATATTTTGGTCCAAACATTTGTTTGTTTCTATGTACAAATGACTCTTAATCATGAAGATTTAGTGCTTTCGGCCAAAATGGAAGTGACACAGTCAAAGTTAAAGCAGAACTGTCACAACTACAAAATAGCTTATTATATGTGTTTATAAGAACTTTTATAAGAGGATGCAGGCATAGCAGGGGTGGGATTCTACCAGTTTGCACCTATTTGCTAGAACCGGTTGTTAACACTCTAAGCAGTTCGGAGAACCAGTTGTTAGAAGAAATTACTGGCCTAATCCTGTAAGGAAGGCAGGAAGGAAACATNACATTCTTGGCAGGAATAGACTTCCTGTCTCTGGAACATCTCTGGAGGTTTTTTCCCTCCTTTGCTGATACTTTGCTTGTGTGGAGTGACCATTCAAAGTTACAATGGCAGTGAAAAAAGTGACTTATGACCATTTTTCACAGTTACAACTGTTGCAGCATCCCCACAGTCTTGAGAGGCCAGGCGAGGAGATGCGTGCCTCGATGTGAGTGATATTGAGTTGGCCACACCCAGCCAATAACATGACCACCAAGCCATGTCCACCCGTCACACGATCACCAAGCCACGCCCACAGAACCGGTTGTTAAAATTTTGAATCCCACCCTTGAGGCATAGTTACAGTAAGTGTTCACCAGATGAATTAAATTGCAAGTCCTATCATTGTGATAGGGGGAGGATTGCTCAGATCAGGCTAAACTTTGCCTAATTCTGGCAAATAAATAATATGAATGAAATCAAAACGAACAAGACAATATTCTAAACGACTCACTACATGTAACCAAGAAAACACATATCAAAAGGAACATCTGACTTTAGGCATGCATGCTCCAGGAAGTTGTAGCCCAACTGTAAATGGGCTTCTTGAAAACTGAGTCCACCTCTTGAATTGTGAGGAAAAGGAAGAAGAAATCAGAACCCGGGTAGGTAACAGGGCGAGCCTGATCTCGGTCCAGAGAAAGTTCCAGATGTGTCATTTACACTAGAAAAAAATAGTTCATTTAGGGGTCTTTCACTCCTACGTGAATTTAGGAAGATTGAAACTGCAACAGAAACAAAAGGGTCTGAAACTAAAAGAGAAGCAGAGGCGTTGCTATTTGTGAGAAAAGTACCAAGTATTTGTGAGACTTTCAAGATTGATGTCAGCCTTTAAGGAAGGCCAAATTCAAGTCCAGAAACAGACATAGCAGGGTTTCCAGGAATGTACTTTACCCTAGTAGGCTGAGGAATTCTGGGAGTTGGAGTCCACACATCTTAAAGTTGCTGAAGTTGAGAAGCAATGGGATGGAATAACAGAATCCCAGTTTCTTGCTTTCCTAACTTATACTAACAAAGTCAAGGCAGGATGAGCCGTGGTGGCTCAGTGGTTAGAATGCAGTATTGCAGGCTAATTCTGCTGACTGCCAGTAGTTCAGCAGTTCGATTCTGACCAGCTCAAGGTTGACTCAGCCTTCCATTCTACCAAGGTCAGTAAAATGAAGACCCAGATTGTTGGAGGCAATATGCTGACTCTGTAAACTGCTTAGAGAGGGCTGTAAAGTGGAGGGCTGTAAATAGACATAAATCTGTTCTTTCTCATGCTTTCCTTTACCTCAGGATTGTGCAATCTTTTCTTCGAGCCCTCCTCTTAGCTCACTTGTCCCTTCCGCCTTTTAATAGCTCTCCCATGCCTTACCCAAAGTCAAGTCTACATTTCTTAGCAGTATCAGAATAAGTGGACTCCCAGTTTCTTGAGTCCCAAGAGTGTTAGAAGATTAGATAAATTTGTCAACCTCCACATTCAACAGTCTTCAGCATGCTTATGATTATGAAATTCAACCTCCAGAAATAATTGGAGCACTGCAAATTCAATCCTACTTTAGATCTGCAATGCAAGTGGTAGCATGTGGATTACTAGGAAACATTTTAGAAAACTCTGGAAAACCTGAACTGACTTCTGTTGCTCATACAGTATTGATAAGTGTTCCACAATAAAAAAAATGGCTATGCTAACAGTTCATGCTAGAATATTGGCTATTTGCCTAGGAATTCTAATCACCAGTGATCTAAAGAATATAGAAAAGAGCAAGTATATATTGTAGAAGGTTCGAGCAAACCATAATTTTAGCAAACTTTTAGCAAACTATTTGCTACTGTACTATTATGCATTTAAAGGATTAGACAGGAATTTATTTTCTTCTTTTTAAAAATACATTATTTTTCTACCCACATTGCAAATCACTCAGCAATACACAAGCAGCTGAATGATATTGAATTCCGTTTTTTAGCCTGTAGAATTTAAAAGGCTGTCTGTAATTGATGGCTTGTTTTAAGACCACAGGAAATGACTTGTCATTATCCATTAACAGCCACTTTTCCAGTTTTTTCTTATTTTACTAACTTTAGAAAAATAGATGATGGGGCAAAATATTTTCCTTCCTTTCCTTTTCTTTTAAAAAGGTATCTGTTACTTGATTCCCTGGGCATGAAATTTGGAATATTGCCTGAAGTATCACCTTTACAGTAAGTTCCATGAATATCATCAATGTTTTTGTGCAATTTATACAACCACACCTGGTTGCATTGGATATTAGATTTTTCATGGACAGACAGAATAGTGTGAAAGAAACTTAGATTGTTTCCATGAGTTAAAAGTGCCATGGACAACACAGACATTAGGTCTATCCCCCTTATTACTGTAGACTTTTTTTTTTTTTCTGGTCTAAAAGTTCAGTACCCAGTCTGAAAATCCTGACCCTGTGTAAACTGGAGCTGTGATGGGTACACTCAACAAATCGTTGCCATAGGATACTTACCTATTTATGAAATAGTTCTCATGATAAATATGACTAGTCACAAAACATCCATTTGCTGGAACATAAACTAATCTCCACTCTCTGCCATCCCAATGTGATCTCTGTAAAATCCAATGTTAATTAATTAATTAATTAGAATTTGTCAAACAAAAATGAGAACAAGAATAAAAGAATAAAAGTACAATGACAGTGATGATAGGCACGTTAGTACACTTATACACTTCCCCTCTACTAACCACTTAAGCAAGATGTAAGTAAGGTCCACGGAAGTCAATTTGTGACTGAAACTGAAAATTTGTAGCTGAAACAACTGACTCAGGTTGGCCATAAATAAATATGATGATAGAGGTTGGTGCTTTACTTTACACTGTATTTGCTTTTTTCTCATTTATTCATTTAAATCCATGAAAAGAGTCTTTTAAAAATATCATCTAGAGCAGAGAGATATCTGGGAGCCATACTAATGTCTAGGACATCACACATTTATTCTGAAGATAAAGTCCAACCCATAACTTAGGAATTATGGTTCTGTTAATTCTGATCTCACATTTGCATTTTTTGTGTTTTTGTCGTTCAGTTATATCCCCCCTGCAGATTTTTGCTCAGCTTGAAAATTATTACATTCCCCAGATAAATTAACAAATGTAGTTCTTTCTGGTTATCTTCATTTTACCTACAATTATTAATTTGTAGTTTAATAGTTGAGTTGAATAGTTGAATTAGTTGAGCAGTTGTTAAGTTACTAACATGATTATTAAGTGAAACTTGCTTCTCCACTGACTTTGCTTCTCAGATGGGTGCAAAAGGTGATCACATGATCACATGACCCCATCATAAATATGAACCAGTTGCCAAGCATCTGAATTTTGATCATGTGACCATAGGGATGCTGCAATGGTCATAAGTGTGAATAATGGTCATAAGTCCCTTTTTTCAGTGCCGTTGTAAACTAAACAAATGATTGTAAGTTGAGAACTACCTGTATGTACAACTTCTCTTCGTTTTTTCTGTTTATATGTGTGATGTTTCAAAGATACAAACAACAGCTTTTCCCACTGAAGTTTATACTGTCTGATTTCTGGTAGCGAAGAAGACAAGCCAAAGGGGAAAAGAACTGGGGAGGGTGAAGAACAGGATTTTAATCAATGAATCAACATTCAAATGTTAATGAAGGCCATATACTATCAGCAATTTAAACACTTGAAGAGTATTATATGGATAAAATCTATGTACAGCAGGAAAGCATTAGCCATTAAGGAAAGTAAACGGCAAGCTATGGTGCCTAACACCACTGATGCAAATATCACTGGGGTTCACAGTTTTCAATCTCTGCCTGAAGCCATCTTATGCTAGGATATGTCTTTATTTCTGGGCAAATGGGCATGCTTCCTAACCCTGAGCTGTGGAATTTTTATTTTGCATGAATGTATCCTGAGCCTGTTGGGTTCAGAAACAAGGATGAGGGGAATTAATGCAGACTCATCCTAACCTTTCCGACTTGATGGTCTCCAAAGACAAAGATTCTTTAAGCAAGGGGTCGCCAATCTTTTGGACCTCAGGAACCACCAAACTCATAATTTTAAATCCTGGGGACCACTAATATGAATTTTGATTGACGTGGCTTGCTGATGCTGGTGGGAAAGTCGGTCCCATATTCCAGAGCTGCAGTAGTCACAGGACTGGCCTTTTGGTCATCCCGGAGCAGCTGCTCCTTCACCCAGGTGCACCGGCCGGCCATGGACTGGAGGAGCTGCTCCGGGGATGACCAAAAGGCCAGTCCTGTGACTACTGCAGCTCTGGAATATGGACTGACTTTCCCACCAAGATCAGCAAGCCACCCAGGGGCAGATTTTCCTCCCTCGCTGTTGGTCTTACCTCCAGTTCCAGCTCGCGTGGCCTCTACTCAAGGTAAGGTTTGCACTTGGCCTAAGGGTGGGGGCCAATGGGGTTGGTCTTGTGTTCCTGCACAGTGCTTTGGAGGGAGTACTTTGGGTGGGGCTTTCTCTGTGGACCATCAAAATCTTCTCGTGGACCACCAGTGGTCCCCGGCCCACTGGTTGGCAACCACTGCTTGAAGCTAAGTGTGACTCCTGGTGATTACAGATGATATGCATTTGTAGTTTTCTTGGCAGAAGTACAAAAATAGTTAACCATCACCCTTTCCCTGGATGTCTATGGAGATTCTCAGTCACTGAGGTCATGGTTGTCCCAAAGGTGCTTTTTCAAGAGGCAAATGGACTGTTTGGTTTTTCTTTGAAGACATTTTGCTTCTCATCCAAGAAGCTTCTGAGTCCAGTTGCCTCTTGAAAAAGCACCTTTGGGTCTTTCCCTGGATGGTTTTTCAAGTCACCAATCTATGTTACAGTTGAAGCATTTCCTGCTGAGCTCCCATCCAGGAATGAAACATGTCTAACCCTACTTACATTATCCAAGTACTGCCTTCTCCTGTGACTTTAAAGGTTAACAGATTTGCTATAGCATAAGTTTCCCAAAATTTCAGTGCTTCTCACTCATTGGAAAAGTCTTCCTTATCTTTCCTTTCTTATTATCACCACTGGATAGGTAATAATTTAAGAAGTATCAAAAGTTTGTGAGGATCAAAACATGATTACCTCTTTGATATCATTTTTGATAATCCTTTTATTTTTCTCTCCTTCAAAACTGAGTAACATATCCACCTAAGTCAATTAGGAAGAAGGAATTGATGTTAAAATATTAGATGTCTGCAAACCTTTTTAACCAAATATTAATGTTTTCTTTAAGCCACTTTAAGTATTTCAAAACAAAAGAACACAGTGAGAAAGGAGCCATCTCTTTTGGAGAAGAATTAAAAGAAGAGATTAATTTGGCAGAAAGCTTCACAACTAGTCATGATCTTTGAGTGGTTTCCAAATATATTCCACCCATTTCTCTTCTTAAAAGAATTCAGAATGGCAATCCAAGAAGTTTCACAATACATTTGGTCAACTAAAGCTGTTGCAAAGTGTACCATATGAACCATTTTTCAGGCAAGAAATAATGGATGGTCTCATCACTGCATTATTCCTTGGAATATATACTAAAACAGATTCTGGAAAAATAGCTAGAAGGGAAAACTTGTGTTCTTATGAAATGGGCAGCCATATGCATATTATGACAAAGAAAGAAAGAAAAGTAGAACCTTTGCTCCATGGAAAAAGCAGAAAACTCTGTAGTTTTCCTAACAAGATTTTGGAAGTGTTTTGCTATAGTTTTCTTCCTGGGGTTGAGAGAGAATGACTGGTCAAACTTACAGTCTTTCAGCCTGATGCTTTAAACCACTGGACTAAGAGGAGCTATAAAAAAACACTTCAGCAGCATATTGTTTTATTTCCTCAAATTCTGAAATATCTATGTCATATTTTTTAAAAATTTTTTATTGATTTTAAAACAAACATAAACAAACATAACATAAAAACATAAACCATCTCCCATATATATACATACAGTGTGCATATTATTTTGTGCAACCATTTCGTAGTCTTCTATTACAATTACATTATATCTCCTCTCATATTTTCAATNATTAATATCTTTATTAATCAATCATTGACTATACTTTTATTCATTCATATTTTATAAGACAATCATATTTTACTTAGCTTATTTTATAACAATTCATACTGTCCTCCCAGATCTATCCTAGAATCATTTTGTAAATATAATTAAAAAATTTATTATTTTCTAAAAATCTACAATGTTCTATTACTGTATTTTAGTATCTAATCTATGTCATATTTTAATGTACCGAACTAGGCTACACACCAGTGGTGGGATTCAATTATTTTTTACTATCGGTTCTGTGGGCTTGGCTTGGTGGCTGTGGTATGGCTTGGTGACCATGGCTTGGTGGACTTGGCAGGGGAAGGATACTGTAAAATCTCCATTCTTTCCTCACCCCGCTAACCTCCATTTTGTGCAGGGCAACAAAAGAAGACCCAGCCATCAAATGAGACTCAGGAGGCAGAGAATAGATGTGGGGTGGGGCCAGTCAGAGGTGGCATTTGCCAATTCTCCAAACTGCTCAAAATTTCCACTACCAGTTCTCCAGAACTGGTCAGAACCTGCTGAATACCACCTCTGTTAGGCACCTACTCTTATTAATACATTGGGCTAAAGTCAGTTGTGGCTGGCACATTGACTATTCCTACAGGATGGAGGCATCAGGTTAATTATTAAAAATGTAGGGACCATTCAGTTAGAGATCAAACTGTTCTTTTCAGCTATTTTCTCATTTGCATATTAACATACCATCAACAGTGGGTTTTTATAAGCCTTGATAAATTTTATTTGAGTAGGAAGCAAAACTTGTATCAATTTAACTGAATTGTTTCATATGTCTGATTTCCAGGCAGTTAACTCATGCCATCACAATGTTTTCTCTCGGGACAAAAAAAAGACAATCAAAAGGATAATGACCCACATACTGGCACAATAGAAAAGTTGGCTCTCACCCATGGCAGCTAAACCAGTGCATTGAGAAGAGCTGGAAGCCTTACCTATGACAAGAAGCTGAGAAGATGCTTGGATAAGAGTGTGAAGAAAAACCAGTTGAAGGGATGACCTATGAAGCAATCAGGGATAAGATATGTTGGCAGTAGATGTGAGCACATTTTGGAAGGAAGGAGAAGAATGTTGTCTGGTTATTGGACCAAACTGGAGCAGTTTCATGAATGCCATAGTGCTTGAGAATATTATTTTGGCTCACTTGAACAATGAAGTACAACCAGGGGTGGGATTCTACTGGTTCTATAGAACTCCTTGTTAACTTTCTAAGCAGTTTGGTAGTTAGAAGCAATCTCCTTTTGTTTTTTTCCACCCTTATTACTTTTTTGCCAGTACGCCTAGACTTCCTGTCTCCAGAGCTTCTGAGGCTTGACTTTCTTAAAGGGGAAGGGTTGTTTTAAGATTTTTACACTGCTGTTGGGAGGAAATATTTCCCTGGACAATCAGCACGACAAGTCACGCATTGAAGGAAATAAGTTGGAACTAACGAAATCGCTAGATCTTTTATAGTGACAGGGGAAACAAGATGTAGGTGACATTCATTTCAGCAAGGCTCTCTTTGCAAAGCCTAGAACAGATGACATTCTAAACGTGACGTTGTATATTCCCCTTTCTGAGTTTTTGTCTGCTAACACTGGTTTTTAGTGGAAGTTAATTCTGTGCTTGGCTGATTATTAATCCTGTGCTATTATTGATAGTGATAAATGTTCCCCGTATTTCACTTCAACAGCAACAGGGCTATACTGTTGGATTTAATTATTTGATGTGTGTTTAGATTCTTTCCGTGCCTTGATGGTTTCTTTTCAATCTGGGTGAGGGGGTCCTTCCCCACTGCAGTACGGATTCTGCACTGTCCTTCTGGGGATCGACTCTAGCTGTCAAGGAGCAAGGCTGACCGGCAGATCGCAAGCTTGGCACTGATTTTTCTTTAGCTATCTTTCTGGGGGGCATGTGAGCCCATTTCCTTTAAACTCTGAATGATTTCCTTTAGGATATAATCTTGTGAGGTGATGAAACCAGCTAGTATTTAAGTGGTGCAAATGGATCTAAGGATTGCTTGTCTTGGTGTTTTTCTGGAGACTTAAATGACCTCTCTGCTAAACAAGGTTTCACTTATGGGCAAAGATGGCTCTCGATGAGGGTTATCACTGCATTTTGAAACTCAATTTTCATTCCTCAAGGTGGTCCTAGGGCACTCTTACCTGATTTGTAAACTCTGGCTTGCAAGGTATTTTTTAATCTAAGATTGACTTTAGAAGCAGCTTTTTGCAAGCAAAGAATCTTTTTGTATTTTTTTGGTACAAGGGTTAATCCTTTGGCTTACGCGCAGACAGTTCATTTAGTGACCATTCAAAGTTACAATGGCACTGAAAAAATGACCACTTATGACATTGCAAAATCTCCACTGCCATGAGAGGCCAGGCGAGGAGAAGCATCCCTTGATGTGAGTGATGTCAAGTTGGCCACGCCCACCCAGTCACATGACCACTAAGCCACACCTACCAACTAAGCCACGCCCACAGAACCAGTTGTTAAAAGAACTGAATCCCACCCCTGAGTACAGCTATACTTTCTTTTGGATGTTGCTCAGGGCCATTTCCCTTCCATCCCCAACATGTATGAACAACATGTCTTCTTCTCTGCCTCCCAGGTCCCTTGTTTCAATTTTCTTCAAAGTTTTACAATTTTTATGCTGTATGGAACTGGTGGTGATCCAGTTGTGATTGCATCTACAGATACATATATTTCTGTAAACAAGCCATGGTCCTGTGCATGTAACCCTAGATATTAATCTACAATCCTTTCCTATCCTTTGCTTAATATTTGAATGAATAAATATGGAAGACAGAAAAAGGGATACAAAGTACCACATTATATACTCAACTGAACATAGGTAGCTATATAACGAGAAAGTAATGCAGTATGGACAAAAAAATATGTTCGAATTTGCTCCAACAGGAAATTTAAAATGAGTGAAAGTGGAATGACAATTGATTTTTGTAAAAACAAACCAATAAGTAGAAAGTATGATAATTACTCTTTTCCCTTCACCCTCCAACAAAACAATTTCTTCTAATTTGGAATGTTATCAATCTTTTCAACAGAAATTGATGCAAGACGAACCTTTGGGACTGTGTAAGTTGCTTAGGCTGTAAGCACGTACTGACTTAGCTGTAAGCACGTACTGACTCAGTGAGGTTTAGTTCTCATTATAAAATACCATTCAGCTGTTTTTAAAAAAAGAGACTAAAGATACACTGGTGAATAGGTTTCAATAATACCTTGTAATTCCCATTTAACAGCACAGATATATCTAAGCAATATACATGAGAAATAATTAAAAGCCTTTACACAAGGAATTAAGAAGCTAACCTGTTGGAAATAGAACAGCCTTGTATACTTAAGCTCTAACTACTGAACAAGAATTACAAGCGTAATTTTGCAAAAGCCAACAACTAACTCCCTAGTCACCTTTTGAGCAAATGCAACCTGATTACATCTTTGGCCCTCTCTACCAACACACAGAGTTTCTGTACAGTAGCCGTAGCAGCATTCTAAAAATTTCCTCCAAATATTGAGTAGGATAGAACCAGGTGTTTTTTTCACACATCTTATTATATTTCCCCTAAACTTAGTTACCCGTACTCTAGCAAATATTGAAGAAAAGTTCAACTGCCAGTCAAGTTAGATTTTTACATAGCATTATGTTTTGGCTTAGGCAATAAAATGTGTTGCGCAGACCATGGCAATGTGAACTACAGTAGTTTGCAGAAGAAAAACCTTTGAATTGTTAAATATACACAAAAGCCCTGACTTGAGAAAAGATCCCTGTTGCGATTCAAAGAAAAGAAGAAGAAATAAGGCAAGAACAAAATGAAATAAACACATTTCCAAGTAAGCTAAGATTCTTCCAACTTGTAAATACATGGATCCCTGGAGGGATTTTTTTTTAACAAAGCCCAGTAAAGAGATTGAATTACATGGTGGAATGTCTAGTGGGCTTTGGCAAAGAATAGGGAGAGAGAGTTTGGCAAAAGGAGAGTATCAAACATACAGAAGGGTTGTTGGCACCATGGGAAAAGCAAGAGAATGTCCATTCTTTTCTCAGCAAATAAATCAATATTAAGGGTGTGCTAAACATGAAGACAAACTAATTGCTAATATAAAAAAAGACAAGTAATGGTGCTGATTTTTAAAGAAATATGTATTAAATTTCAGGATTTTAGACTTGTCTTTCAGAATGGTTACTTGCTGTAGTAGGGATGACACAATGTCTAGCTTTCTTCTAGGATCACCTGCCTCTGAAATTTTGGGACAGCCAAGTTTAAGATGCTGTCTTAATTTTATAAAAATTAAGTGATGATCACCACTAATAAATTAGACTACTAAGAAATAGGACAGTTTTTTTCCTGAAAATATATATGCTAGTTACAACATTAATCTTGCTATTTGGACACATGAAGCATATGAAAAGAAATGTCCGAATACCAACTGTTCAGCAAATTCTGAATGTACAGTATCTTACATAATTATTTCTGTTAATGTACCACTATGTTATTGTTAGATTTATCTAAATATAAAATTTAAGGTTATTTGATTCAAGAGAGTATTGTATGTAGATTTACAAAATACTAGAATTTGTTGCATTTGTCAGAGTGCTCTAGTAATAAAAAATAACAATATCTTCACTGAGTATAGTAACATGTATGCTGTACTTTTTTAGCTGGCTCAAAAGTTACAACGTTTGGCATTTCTTAACACTGAACTTGCTAGTTAGGCGTTAAAGTTATAGTTTAGCAACATTTAGAGGATTCCAAAGTGCTTTTTCCACTGAACTTTCTGATTTTTTTCTTTGAAGATGTTTCGCTTCTCATCCAAGAAGCTTCTTCAGTTTTGACTGGATGGTGGGGAATGGAAGGATTTATATTCCTTGCAGATAGTTGGTCTTTTGCATTCTTTTAGAGAGTTGTTGAGGCTACTTAGGGATTTATCTGTGTCCTCAGGGTCATCTGAATAGTATAAATGTGTGTGAACTAACCCTAACCCAAAGACCAGATGGAAGGGAGTCCCATGGTGGACATGCCACCTCAAATCAATCAAGGTATTTAGTATTTATTTGATTTGTCAATCGCTTACAAGATACAGGCATAAGAATAAACATAATTTTGAATACATGAGATGGATACTTATAAGAAAAATAAAAAGAAACAGTAGGACAGGGACAGTAGGTACGATTGATATGCATATGCACGTCCCCTATAGGCCTCTTAGGAAGGGGGTGAGATCGATAGTAGACAGACTAAGTTAAAGTTTCTGGGGTTTGGGGAAGAAAGCACAGTCAGGTAGAGTATTCCAAACAAAGACCACTCTGTTGCTAAAGTTGTATTTTCTGCAGTCAAGTTTGGTGTGGTTAACCTTGAGTTTGTGCTCTTGTATTGTTATGATTGAAGCTAAAGTATTCATTTGTAGGTAGGACATTGCAATGTATGATTTTATATACTATGTTTAGATTGGACTGGAGGCGGTGTAGTTCTAGGTTTTCTAGGTCTAGAGTTTTAAGTCTTGTGGAATAAGGTATTCTGCAATGAGTAGAGAAGTGGAGAACTCTTCTGTGAAATATTTCTGGACTTTTTCAATTGTATTAATATCAGATACATGATATGGGTTCCAGACTGATAAATATTTTTAAGGAGTCAAAGTAAAGGTTAACCAGACTACTGCCACCTCAAGATTATGTCACCTAAAGTTGTTTGTATGACAAGTCTTGAGCTAAACTAAGAAGAAAAACAGTACCTAATGCTGTTTTTTGGGGGCTACCTCAACTGAAGCTGAACATGAGTTGTAGGCCGTAGCATGCAGACATACCCACCGGAAATTACTGGTGACATATCTTTGCACTGGAGTGGAGCAAGGAGGTTGTGTGAATGTGGCCATATGATACCCAAAGACATATAATCAAGTATTGCCACATTCTGNATAAAATCAGGACAATGCTGTCAATGTATCGACCAATTTACAGCCATGAGATAGCCAAATTTTCTGGGAAAAAAAATAGAGAAAAAAGGAAAGACAAAGTTATAAGGAAGCAACTTCTTTTCTTCTGAACAACAGTTCCAAGTACATTTATATTTTATCTTCTGGGTGGATAGAAACCTAATCAAGGAGAGAAGCAACCTAGAACTAAGAAGATATTTCCTGATAGTTAGAACAATTAGCCAGTGGAACAACTTGCCTGAGCAGGGGGTTGGACTAGAACAGTGCTTGCAGTCAGTGGGCTGGGGATCACTGGTGGTCTTGAGAAAATTTTGGTGGTCTGCAGAGAATGTCACCCCAAAACACCCCCCAAAGCAATTAATCCAGGCTGCATGGGAAACAAGGCTTGCCTTCACTTGCATTGCAAACAACATGAGGTAGTGAAGGGAGGGGAGAAAGGGCAGAGGGGGGAATCTCCTTGCCTGGTCACTGGACTTTCCACTTCTTTCTTCTGCTTTTGGATGCACGCAAGGAAAGCAGCAAAATTATTTCTTTCTTTCACCCAAATTCCTCTAGAAATGAGTCTTGGGACCCTGCAAGGCATCCTGCTCCAAGAGGCTGCGCCATTCTGGTGGAGTTTGGGGGAGAGAAAGAAAGACTTCTGCTGCTTCTGCTGCTTTCCTTGCATGAAGCCAAAAGTCTCTCTCTCTCTCTCCCCCAGAGAACATAGCTGGAGATAGGATCATGCGATCCAAATAAAGAATGATCAATTGGTAGGGAAACAGGATGGGAAATTTTCCTGCAGACTTTTTTTTTTGATTTTCCAGGTCTCTGGTCTGCGGGATTTAAAATTATGCATTTGGTGGTCCCTGAGGTCCAAAGGTTGGCGACCCCTGCCCAAGAAGGACCTCCAAGGTTGTTTTCCAACTCCATTCTATTCTATTCTATTCTATTCTATTCTATTCTATTCTATTCTATTCTATTCTATTCTATTCCATTCCATTCCGTTCCATTCTCTCTCTAAGGTTACAACATGATTTCCTTCTTTCCATAGTCAATCCTTTCTAATAATCAAACCTATATGTCATAAAGATCTTTATCCAACTAAGCACAGATTCCAAATCAGACAGAAATGGTGTTGTTTGCTGGTCACCAGTGTCTGTCTGGTTGCTCATGCATAAGCTTTGATATTGCTATTCCACAGACACTGCCTAAGGACAAGTAGGCAAACATCTACTGTGGCACAACTGATGAAACATTTCAGGATGGGAATTTCTTTACTGTGATTTTTTTAATGCATGTATGAAAGTAAAGTAAAATCTTTCATTCTTTTCCTGTTGAAATAGGTGATTGAATCATCTCAAGCTTAACAGGTATCAGAGACCAGTCAAGATGGAATTAAGAGTTCTATAAAAACCATTTTGCATATGTTTACAGCCAAATGTCCTAATTTTTAATAAATCAAACAGTTCTGTCTGGTGTGAAATAAAGGTTTATGGTTAATATTTTACATCTGGAAAGGTTGAGATCAATTGCTCTTATTGCACCCTTTTAAAATTCTATTTTTTCTGAGCTACTCCTGTACCAGGAAAGCCAATATTCCTTTACGGCAATACTGATCATTGGAAAAAAGAATCTAAAACTGAAATGGATTAACCTCTCCCATTTTTAATGTTCAAATATTAAACAGATTTGATGCAATGCTGAGATAATGTTTTTTTTCAGAGAACTCAAAAGCTTGTCTGAACCGGCATGCTAAAGAGATCAAGCGATTCTGAACAGTGGCAATATTATTATCAGCAGCACCATTTTCATTTTTGTTTTTACAGTTATAAGTTTAAATTTTAGTCAGTGGGGAAAAACAATGTAAAGTGATGATCTTTGCTCCTTATCAGGGCTTTTTGGCTGGTCTTATCTAATAGGGTTGAGAAAATAGAATAGAGAAAATAGAATAATAAATATTCTATGTTGAAATCCTTGGAAAATTTATAGGTGATATGCATTGTTGTAAAAAGCAACATGTTAAAGCTATCCCAAAGCCACCCTGATTTATTTGTGAATTTGTGTTTTTAATGAGCCATAGTGCAGTTTCAACTGGTTTGTTGCTTTTTTCTTTAATAAAATTCTGTTTTTATTTTTTTTGCTGCCTTGAAATTTTTGGGTAGAAGGGTAGTCATATAAATTCGATTTTTAAATGAATGAACAAATAAATATCCTTTGATCTTGTTCCATTATAATTAGATACATGTTGCTTTTTAAAAAGCAGACATGCAACTCTTCTGTTTTAATATGCCACTTTGGCTCGGTGTTCTTCTCTTTTAATATGGCGATGAGCATGACCTACATATTTTAATTACCATTCATTTGTTTATACTTTGCTTGTAATTTTGTGCAATTTTTGGAAGAGAGAAAACTTGGGAGTTTATTAGAAAACTATGGATTGCAACTCTCTAATGGTGGAGATAGATACTGCATCATTATTTGTGCATTGGGGATCTGGAGTGCATTTGGGAATTGTGGAAATTGAAGCCCACACATCTTAAAGTTGACAAGTTTGAGAGCCACTGGCTTAGATGAAAGCAATAGAGATCTGATTAAGAACATTTCTGCTAATCAATTTATCTAGTTATGACTACATGTCCATGCTTGCACACTCCAAAGAGTGTTAATACTTTATTTAGGCGCCACAACCTCTTGTCATGCCCCTGGTGGAGACTGACCCTGAGGGAGAGGACGAACAGCTGACAGTGCGTGGAAGTGTGGCTCTGGAGGTTGTGGAGGAGGCTGGGGAATGGCAGAGGCCAGTTGGGCAGTCAGAGGAGGACCCAGGCCCATCCCCTCTTCATCCTAGGGCATGCAGGGAGAACAGGATAAGAGAGAGATGTGATTTACTGGGGATGAGAGGGCCTTGATCCTCTTCATGGGCTGCAGCTGTGACAACTGGATAAGAGGATGGACATGCATACGGACGAATGCTGGAAACAAAGCATGGAAATATCTCTAGTTTATTGTTTCTCTTGGAGTTTGACATCCTTCCTAGTTTGTGTTCTGATATCTGTGGATGTCTTCAAGCCCTTATCTTGCCTGGTCTGTGTTGTCTTTTACTCTTCATAATTTAAATGGCCTTTCCTCCTTCTTGTAACTGCATGTGTGGTAGTTTTTTGTCCCCAGTCAAGGATATTTCGTGCTTGGAAGCAAAGTGAAGGAATAAAAGGGGCTTCACTTGTTTTTTGTGACCGTGTTTATTTTTTATCCCACCCTGGGTGATCACAACCCTTTTATTATCCCACAGGTCCCACTTGGAAGAAACTTGCTGGCCAAAGGCTTTCCTCAAAGTCCAGATGAGTCAAGAGTCCACACAGTCAAGACACAAAGTCAAGCAGGCAAACATAAAATCTGAGGTCAAGGCACAGAAATGAAAATCTAAACACAAAGTCCAAAGTCCAAGCATGAAATCCAGAGCCAAGGTACAAGTCCAGAATCCAGGCATGAAATCCAAGGTCCAAGCATGAGGTTGAGAAACAAGTCACAGGTTCAGAATCAGGAATCCATGAAGTCAAAGCAGATGCACGGCAGGAAAGCAAATGGTTGTCTGCAACATTGCTTCACTTCACGTGTTGGGCTAAGTAGGCACCAGCCCATGCAGCTCATTCGGAGGGATGAGGCTGCCTTCTTGTGACTAGCCTTGTTGACCTCTGTTGCACCTCCCTCCACTCGGCTCTACTTGCCCTGAGATCTGGCAGGAGAGGCAATTCCTCCTCATCCCCATTGACCAAATGCAGCTACGCCCTTCTCCTCTCCGTTCCTCTGACACATCATCCATGCTTTCTGGCTGCATCTGCATCTTGCCTCTTGCTACTTCAGCCAGCTGTTTACTCAGTTTCTCATTCACTGGCCTTTCCAATGTTTCTGGCCTCTCCTCCTCTTGACCATACACTCCTAGTGTGGAATCCTTCAGATGCTTCTCCATATCTCTTTCCAAAAACCTGAGAGCCAGTTCTTCCTTATTATCTGACCCAGCATCTGGGGAATCCATTACACTACAATACGAAAGCAGTTTCATTGGTAATAATCCTTATTGAATAAACATAAATAATCTGGCATAAAAAAAGAGGAAAATTGCTAGAATTTACAGCTTTCCAGATATTGTTGGATTCCAAGTCTCTTAAGATCTAACAAAGATGGCCAATCATTACATAAATTGTCAGATGTATTCCCACAACATTTGAGAGGAATGAATAAATCTATCTCCTTTCTCCTTCCCAAGTTTCCTTTAAATGGAATTTTAAAAGGTTCCTTCAATAAGCCTCATGCACAGATTCTATGAGCTAAGTAAACTTGCAGAAGTCAAGATATACTTATTTGTGGAAAGAGCTAATTTTGTCACATAAATTTATTGTTGAAAGTATGGATCAAGTTATCCATCTGGAATGGAGAACTGTTCTGGGTTTAGGGACATATTCTGAATTTTAAGAATACGTCAGGAACTATCACCATACAGTAAAAAAAAAATAATGCTTTTCTTTTTAAAATTACTGCCATGTTGGGTGTGGCAAACCACAAAACACCTATTCACCAGAAGGCCCTTTATTGAGGTTTCTTCCCACCATTTTCTGTCGTCCCAGTGGATATAAATGAGATAGGCAAAGTAAAAAAAAAAAAACTTTCCTGTAAGCCCTCCTAAGCAAATCTTGCATTAAACAAATCTTGCATTATCCAAGCCCTTTTTGTTTGTTTTTGTTTCGGAATATAAGTCCTGTTCTGAAGTTGACAAACTAAGCAGGGATTTTATGTGGAAAATAAGAGAGATGATTTCAATAGAAATTAGTCAAGAAGAGTTACTATGCAAAAGGGCTGAAACATTTTTTTTAAAGCGCAGAGCAATGATTTAACATTTGGAAATAATTTGGACAGACATTTCACTATTTATTAGTGTATAAGAAGAAAGTGGAGAGACACTGGATCAGACTTGCAAGAGTCTGTGATTATACCCCTTCTCAATAAAATAAGTTTTAGTCTTCCTGTGGAATTATGTTCGGGTCAGCTTTACCTAGTGAGGCTGGCACCTTATTTCCTCTTGGTTGAGAGACCACCAGGAAATCCCAGAGAGGAATACTAGACCAACAAGTTAATAAAAAATAGTTATGGAAGATGGTATGACAAAGCACCTTGGCACTGAATGCAAGAAAGTAATATTTCTTGCTGTGGTGAAGCAATGGTTAGAGTGCAGTACTGCAGGCTACTTCTGCTGACTGCCAGCTGCCTACAATTTGGCAAATTCGAATGTCAACAGGCTCAAGGTTGACTCAGCCTTCTGTCCTTCCGAGGTTGGTAAAATGAGGACCAGATTGTTGGGGGCAATATGCTGAACTCTGTAAATGGCTTAGAGAGAGCTGTAAAGCACTGTGAAGTGATATATAAGTCTAAGTGCTATTGCTATTTAATTACTGTAGATATCAACATTCACTTTGTTTTTCTCAAACTACTGATACCTATTTGGTTAGGTATCAAATTTCCCTGACTCCATGTCACTTGCAAAAGAGAGGAAATTCTAACAATATGCTTTTCAGTTTGTTGGTGAAGAAAAGAAACAGCAGGATTGCTGTTTTTAGATATGCTTCCTTTTTCATAGAGTTGAGATCTTCAATAAATATGATAGATGTCATGCAGAGCTGCAGCTTTAAATGAGGTTCTATCCCCACATTAAATGGAATGGAGGATGCTGCTTTAATGGTTAAGAGGCATCCCCATCAATGTACCTTTTATTCTTTGCTTTATAAGTAAGTTGGGAGAGAACTGCACTTAAAAATGCAAGTTTGCTGCTTGTGTTTGGTTTGAGGCTCAATGAACATTTTTGCAGTTTCTGGAAGGTGTGGCAACTGCTTAATCCCAGCGTGATTCACTTTTCTCAAGAAGACAACACATTTGATTTGGTCTTTGGAATGAAAGCAAACTTCTTTGACACCATTACATCCAAGACATCTCTGGAGTTTCAAAAAGTGCCCTTTTTTATGATGCCAATAAATTTGTCAGCAACACAGGAAACATTTGGAAAATGAACTGGTTTTACTGCATTTGAGGCAATTGCTTCATATTTGGAGCAGCATAATAGATAATAAAAAGTTTTCCATGGATGACATAGTGCATTTTTTAAAAATACTTCTGTGTGTCATTTTATGTATTTAGTTTTATTTTATTGGCTTGATTTTAGATTGTGCCTTTTGTACAGGAATTCAAGATGGTGTACATACTGCTCCCTTCTCCTAGTTTCCCCCCAAAAAAACAATCCTGGAGGGTAAGCTGGACTGAAGAAGAACTATTTGCCCAGTGGTGGGATTCAATTTTTTTTACTACTGGTTCTGTGGGTATGGTTTGGTAGGCATGGTGTGGCTTTATGGGTGTGGCTTGGTGGACATGGCAGGGGAAGGATATTGTAAAATCTCAATTCCTACCTCACTCCAGGAGAAGGATACTGCATTCTCACCCCACTTCAGGGGGAAGGTAACTGCAAAATCCTATTCCTTCCTCACCCCACTAACCTGCTTTCCAGCTCCGTTCTCTTGTGCAGGGCAACAAAAGAAAACACAGCCAATCAGCTGGGACTCAGGAGGCAGAGAATAGATGGAGAGTCAGCCAGTCAGAAGTGATATTTGCTGGTTCTCCAAACTACTCAAAATTTCCGCTACCGGTTCTCCAAAACTGGTCAGAACTTGCTGAATATCACCTCTGTACTTGCCCGAGGTCACCCATCAGCTTCCATGGCTGTAGGTGAACTTGAGCTGGTGGTGCCCACTCCATTCTCTTTAAACAAAACAACATATGCAGTGGCCTCCAACCTTAGCAACTTTAAGACTTGTGGACTTCAATTCCCAGAATTCCTCAGCTAGCTTTGTTTTGCTGGCTGAGGAATTCTGGAAGTTGAAGTCCACAAGTCTTAAAATTGTCAAGGTTGGAGACCCCTGACTATATGCATACCAGGATATATGCTTATTTTTTTATTATGTTTCTTTAGAGTCAGCAATTAAATGCTGAACTAGTTTCAAATGGCCTCTGCCTACGTGATGAAAATGATATGGCATCATTGGGTAGAAGTAGTATTTTGAGTTTTATTGTGTCTATAAAAAGCATTAGGAGCAACTTGACTTTGGTCTCCTTGGAAGACAGTCCCTTATAAGGGAATCCACATGTGATGCTAAGGATGTATCATTTCTTAATGTGATTAATAGTTCTAAGGAAGGCCATAGTGCATGGAAGGTGACATTGATATCTTATTTTTCATTTTATTTATAATCAGGAGCTTCCGAGTCCAATTTTATGAGGATTGTAGTTCCTTGGAGATAATCCTAAAAGTAAGTTGGAGCTTCTGGCGAAACAGAGATTTTATGTTCCTGCCTGGGACCTCTACCAATCTCTTGCTTGGAGAGATACAACCTCCAATGTGCAGTTTAAAAGGATTGTATTGTTCCACTGGCTTCAAGAGAATTTTATACAGGCTTCCACTGCCTCCATGGGCTGATCCCCCCCCCCCAATTATCTGTTCAAAATGAAAAAAAGGTGCTTATACCTCAGTCTCCCTCACAGAAAGTTTCCTCCCTTCATCTATTCTGTTGTGTTTGCGAAGAATGAGACTCAAGACCAGCGTAACTTCAGCTCTTTTATTTAGTTCTTAAATTCCGTCTGAGCCAGGAGCCGCAGCAGCCCTTTTTTATAGAGAGGCTGCTCACGGCTCACGGCTCACGGCCAATGACGGCTCCTTGATTCTCACGCTGCTGAGGTGGCCAATCATAGGCTAGCTATTTTTGGCCAATCACCGTCGAGTAGAACATCAATCAGATTCAAGTGTTTGTGGACCAACGGGAATCGAGTATTTGGAGGATGCTACTATGTAACATATTCTAAACATGACACAACCTCTTCATAACCACAGAGAAGTAAAATTTGTTCAGCATACTTTTCACATAATGGCACATTGAATGAACTCTGGAGAGTAGAAATAAAGCTAAGATCTTACCAAACTGTGGAAGAAGTTGTAGAGTTGGAGAAAGTGACCCCACAGATGTTTTTGGTTCTCATCTCAGAAGGATTAGGAGCCTTGAAAAGGCAGACAAAAGAGATTATGATTAAATGGGAGTTTGCTGGGGGTAAGGGGGGGGGCAAGTTATGTTCAAACATGTAAATAGAAGCCATCAAATCCCAGGTGAGTATTTCATAGGCCTGCCAGCCATGAAACATTTAGATCAGGCAGGGAAGTCAGGTAAAGGGAAGGAACTTAGATCAACTGAGTGATTTCTTCAGATGAAGGATGTAATTGGGTAAAGATTTCGGGAGCTGTGAGAAGAGGAATAGAGAAATATGGCTCTTTTTGTTATAAATGGAGTCCTTCCAAGGTAGTAACCACAACTGCATGAGATAAACCCTCTGCTGATCCCATGGTGTAGTAATCAGGGACCTGTAATTGCAAGCAGACATGTCATTGTGCCAGCAGTGTTTCATCTATAGATGGAAAAATGCTGCTTCCAAGCCATGGATGCCACTTCAGAAATTGTCATGTATCACTAACTTGTGCCCAAAACATCAACTGTGCTTTAATAGGAAAGGATTCTTGGCTCATCTCAAATTCCACCCGCCAAGCAATATGTGGGAATGATTTGGGAAAAAGAACAAAAATGCAGAACTGCCAGCTTTAGCTTTGAAGTTTCAAATGTTTCCTACTATGGCAAACAGGAAAACAATGGAAAATAATTATTCTCTTTAATGTTTGTGAAGGTGGAGAGGGGATGGTTGTTGAGACATGAAGGAGAGGGAAGAAGTCAGTTACAACCAGTAAGCAAGCACTGATTGGCTGATGGGTCTTTGTACTCTGCTGTGGGCCAGAAAAGACAAATCATGATTGATTGGTGGTTCTCTCATAGCTTTATAAACTTGTAAACCTATAAAAATATCTGAAGTCATGGTGTCTTGATCCAGACTTTCAAATCTATTTCAAGTGGATGTTATCATTAGCATATGTTCTTCAAAATAGATATTTAGGGGAGAAATATTGCAATTGAAAAATCAGACTTCACGATGCTTCATTTGTATGTAGGCCTATGTATGTATTTTTTGCTCTAATTTTGTCACAGATGCCAAGAGCTGCATAGTT
The DNA here is from genome assembly GCA_004320025.1 of Laticauda laticaudata. Classification (NCBI taxonomy): domain Eukaryota; kingdom Metazoa; phylum Chordata; class Lepidosauria; order Squamata; family Elapidae; genus Laticauda; species Laticauda laticaudata. The sequence goes on along the minus strand of BHFT01003958.1, from coordinate 67,802 downwards.
AGTGTGTCTTCTTTCTCCTCTCTTGTCCTCCTTTCCAATTTTCCTCCTTTGCCTGTTCAAATATCTGGTAACCCTAGTTGTGAGGGAATCAAGATCTGTGAGATTTATAAGGGAGAATGCTGTCCCAAATGAACCCAATTATTTTAATAAATTACTCACTGTTGGCCCTAACTGACTGAAGATGGGAGGCAATTATTTTTTTTAACTGGCACACTGCATGTTAAATAACTTTGTTGTATACATTTTGATGTTATTTGCTTACTCAGACTTTTTCATATATATGTAAGAAAATATGTTCTGATAGCATGTAATGGTATGTGAGAATGATCCTGGTAGACATAGAGAAGAGCCACAGTCAAGACAATGATCTGATAAGCAAAATTTGAATTCCTAAGAAGAGTGGTGAAGAAAGAAGTCCAGAAGGCACCCTCCCTAGTTTTTGTGAGAGTAAAACAAGAGAGATACTTTCTGAATTGTGAATTGTGAATCTGTTACTGTAACCATACAATTCATACAGACCTAATTCTATTTGTCCTGCTTCTTGACTCACCTACCTTGAAAACATCACATATATACATCACATATATAAGCATATATAGATATAGATATATAGATAGATATAGATATAGATATATAGATATAGATATAGATATAGATATATTACACACACTTGCACACACACACACACACACACACACACACACACACACGCAGAGAGAGAGGGACAATTATCTCACATCAGTTATTTACAAAGTTCTTGGTGCCAGGGCCATTGCCTATAGCCCTAGCATCTCCTGGAAAGATGCTGTGTCAACAATTCTTATCTTATACTATAGTTTGATAGGCTGCAGGACATTGTCTTTTCAAACTAAATCACCAAAGTGCTGTTGTTTGAATCTGCTTTCCCCACACCACCAGGCATCTCCCTTGGGCTCTGGACACATTGGGCTGCTCAGAAATTTACAAAACTAATGGATCTTCTCCCCAAGTAGTAGGGGAGGAGGTAGAAAGGGAAGATGAAAGCAGCCTATGAAATGAAAATCAGCTGGCTTGTTAGGAAGAAAAAGAAAACCTCCACAAGTGGTTCACAAAGCAAAGCAAGGAATCTGACAAGATGTTCGCATCTTTGGCAAGCACATCTTTTTGCCTGGTATTTATTAGGAATATTTTATGTTTTATTTCTGACCAATAGGCTGCACGCATTCATGGAATTATTCTGGATGACTTTTAGGGAGAGCCAGGCTATAACTTTTCTAGGCTTTCTTAATGCCTGGCATGAACTTCTGTGCATTCCAGAAACGAACAATTTACTTCTTAGATTTTTTTGTAACAGGCCTAGAGAGAAATAATTACCGGCAGAGATGAAGGCAAANGAAACGAACAATTTACTTCTTAGATTTTTTTGTAACAGGCCTAGAGAGAAATAATTACCGGCAGAGATGAAGGCAAAGCAATAATCAGTAGTCTTTAATGTTACCACAGAAGTGGGATTTTATGCATGGAAGGCTAGGAGCTCTTGCAAATCTTCTCCAGCACGTTATTTAATACTGCACAATTTATCTATGTTTCCTTTTATTAAGTTGGGTAGGAATTCAATATAACCCCTTTCATGTGTTCATTTGCAAGTAATGGCATTTCTGCCCTGGTTTCTATTGTCAGCGTGTTAGCTTGCCCCACCCATAAATTAATATCATTTTTTTTCTGAAAGGAAAACATCTGTTATTTTCACTTGTGTACATGGAGGTGCAACATATGTAATCAAATATCTTGCTTGTATATGCACAAACCAGTAAACCACTGATTTATAGTGATTGAGAATTCTAGAAAATGTACCCCCAAACATCCGGGGGACCATAAGACTGAGAAGAGCAAACTCAAGAAACATGACTTAATCAGTGTTTAACTGCAGGTAAAAATATGAAAATTCCACTTGTAAAACACCACTGGAGGCTTTCAACAAGAGACTGGAGTGCCATTTGTCAGAAATGGTGTTGGGTCTCCCGCTTGGCCAGGGGGTTGGACTAGATGACCTACAAGGCCCCTTCCAACTCTGATTATCTGTTAAATCTGTAAGAATATATTCAGGATTTGTTTAATGTGGTTATCTGGGCTTCACACAACTAAAATACTGTCTTTAGATTCTAGAAATTCTGTTCAAATACAGATTAGTCGTTTAAAAGTCAGAAATGAGGAATTCCCCTATGAAGATTATGTGAGGGCCAATTTGGTGTTGTGGTTAAGGCATCAGGCTAGAAACCAGGAAGCTGTGAGTTCGAGGCCCTTTGGTATGAAACCAGCTCTGTAACTTTGGGCCCAGTCACTTTCTCTCAACTTCTCGAAAGACAGCAATGGCAAGCACCTATGAAAAAATGTTGCAAAGAAAATTTCAGGGATTTGTCCAGGCAATCTCAAGAGAATTGGTCATGACTGAATGTGCTAGAGATTAGAAAATCTCTACCACATTTTTAGCTTTAAAACAAGATTTTACCAGACCTACTGAAGATCACAAACTCTGTTGCAAGTTTGTGCTCTCCTGAATTCTTCATAGACAAAATGCTACTCAAAGAGAGAAAGGGAAAATGATTCAAGATCAAAAGCGCTTTCCACATGCTTTCTTGCCAGTCTCGTTTCTTTGGTATCAAATGGATTTCTTTCCAGTTACCATTAGAATAATTCTAAACCTAGGCTTTAAATAATTTATATTATATATATTACTATATAAATATATATATATATATTATATATATATATATAATAATATATATATATATACATATATAATAATTATGACACACACTTCCATACAAAGCCTTAGATGCAATGATATTCTGTTAAACGTTGCTACAACTTTAACAGAACTACAATGACTGTGAATAAACCTGAAGAACTAAACACAATGTAAGTACCCGAAGCTTAAACACACACAACACACACACACCACACCACACCCACACACACACAACACAACAATATATATTATATATATACATATATAATATATAATATATAATTTATTATACTAGATATATATACTTTAAACATACATACATATATATTATATATATATAATATAATATATATTAATATATTAATATATATATACATATATCTATACTATATAAATATAATATTATATTATATATATATAATATATATTATATATATATACTATAATATATATTATATATATATGTGGATATTTGGTTATTCGGGTTATCTCCCGCGTTAGAATTGGAGTATCACAGCACGTTCTCGATGAAGTCTCATATCATCATCTTCAGGCTTGTTTCTTCAGCTACTGTGCTTCTCAGAGTGCTTCTCTGTGCTACTCTGAGAAAGCACAGAGCTGAAAAAACAAGCCTGAAGATGATGAATTAGACTTCATCGAAACGTTGCCTACTAATACTTCCATGTCTACGCGGAGAGGAAACCCGATAACCAGAGATCCACATACAATACCTCGCGAAAACCTCAGAACAACATATATATATATCTAATATATATTTTTTGTGCCTGTTTAGCTTCCTTCGGGTATTATCCCACGTCATTTGTAAGTTCTGTTAAAGTTGTAGCAACGTTTCAGACAGAATCTCATCTCCATCATCAGGCTTCAGATTGGAAGTGTTGTCTCACAGTTCCTCTGTTTCAAATTTGAGGCTGTCTATTCTGATTGGCTATTAACCTGCGGTCTGTGTTTCATTGGACTTGGAGTTTATTGCATTGTTTTCTTGTTTCTTCTGTCGTTTTGTGGTTTGATTGGCTGGCAGCACTCTGTTTCTTGTGTTGGAGGCTTTCAATGCTCTTGGCCTCTTGTGAAGGACGGGCTGCTCCTTCATCAGCAAGCTGGGTTTCACCTGGTGCTGGTGGGGGGTGTTTGAGTTGGAGGCATCAGGGAGTTGTCTGTGTTCAGGTTGTGTGTTTGATTTGAGCATCAGAGAGTCTGTCTTGTCATGTTTGTCTGTTTTGTGGTGTGGAGATCTTTCTATTTAGAGATGCAGGCTTCCAAATGATTGACAGTCTGCTGGAATCATTCTTTTCATTCATGCTGTCAGGTCTTTTTTCAATTCCTTATGGCTTCTTGATGCATTCTGTGGTTGGGTTTCTATAGTGGCTTGGTTGCACTCTCAATAGAAAATCTCCACACCACAAAACAGAAAACACCTGAGCACAGACAGACTCCCTCTGATGCCTCCAACTCAAAACACCCCACCAGGCACCCAGGGTAAACCCAGCTTCCTGATGAGAGCAGCCGTCCTTTCACAAGAGCCAAGCAGCATTGAAAGCCCAACAAAGACAGGTGCATTGCAGCCAATCAAAGCCACAAAACCAGACAGAGAAACAAGACACAATCAATCAAACTCCAAGTCAATGAACAGACCCATGCTAATACCAATCAGAATAGACCAGCCTCAATTTGAAACCGAGGAACTGAGACACACATCTACACAGAAGCCTGTGATGGCAGATGAGTTCTGCTGAAATGTTGCTACATCTTACAAACTACAATGACGTGGATAATACCGAAGGAAGCTAAACAGCACAATGTAAGTACCACATGCTTAAAAACAAATATAGCTATATATTATTATATATATAATATAATAATATTATATATAATTATAATTATATTATATATATTATATATATATATAATATATAATATATATATATTGTATATATCCCCCATGCTTCATTTCCTTCCTGAGTTCTTTGAAGGGGCATGCAAGCCTAATTATCTAGGATACACTTTGATATTCAAAAAAACAAACATGATTAAACTGACCCCTTTTGGTCTTCATGATGGGACATATTTTATGTTTTAATCCTCCTTCTATTCCGTTCCTTCCTGCTTTTTATGAAAACGAATTTGAGAGGAATTCAATTTTCTGCGGCACCTTTACAATTCAATTTATGTTGGAGAAGCAGAAGACAATCAATATGCCTTTAAAGTACAAGAGTGAAAACACCACAACACGAATAATACTGTTGACTGGATTCAACATTATTCTAAATCCTAATGTATTTGTTCACTCAGCCAGAGCTAAACAACATATAACATCAGTAAAAGTTGGGTCACTTTTATTTATAGCTCTCTGTTAGATGGCGGGGGGTGTTTTGCAATTTAAAAATGCTCAAACTTAGGTGCTGATCATGAAGCCTCTCAACACGCTGACAAGTTTAAAAACAGCCACCCACTTCCCTCTATGGTTTAATATGAATTCCTCTTGTTCTATTAAATAACCTTACTAAGATTCTCTGCACTGAGTGACACTGATTCGCTACTACTCTCTGCGTCTACTGACAATTGAGCTAACATTGCAACATAAATAAAATTTTATTTATTTAACAGGGCTTCATGCCAGTCAGCACATAAGTGCAGTAATCTGTCCTTGACTTGAAACGTGGCTGAGCCACAGTCTGCCTTCTCCACTCCACACCAATGGTGGGATTCAATTTTTTTACGCGACCGGTTCTTGTTGTGCGCTTGACGAACATGGTATGGCTTTGGTGGCATGGCAGGGAAGGATCCTGTAAAATCCCCACCTCCCCTCCCACTCCTGGGGGAAGGTACTGCAAACATCCATCCCCTCCCACCCGCATTAGAGCCTGCTTTCCAGCCTCTGTTCTTCCTGTGCAAACAACAAAAGAAGACCCAGTCGAATAGCTGGAAATTGTGGAGCAAGAAAGATGGGCATCAGAGGTGGTATTTGCCAGTTCTCCAAACGACTCAACATTTCCACTACTGGTTCTCCAGAACTGGTCAGAACCTGCTGAATACCACCTCTACCACCACACCAAGGGGATAATTGGGAACTGTTTCTCCCATTGACTGCAGTGCTTGGTGGGAGAGGCATTTTGTGCATCTGCATCCTCCTTTCTCAGGCATGAAAGGTATGTGTGCTAAATATCCATGCTAAACTACTTGTGTTAAAAAGTCAAACCAAAGGATGCATTGGGTTCATAACTCATCCATGTGCTGAGCCATAATGTTACTATGAGAATCAAAAAAAAATAAAGCCTCAGTGTGCTGCCTCATAGTTGTTTGGGGGACCATAATTCTAAATTCCCTGACTCTGGGGTACATTTATTTTTTCAAGCAGCACATGGCTTTGCATTCTGTTTGTGTAAGAATGGTGCATTTCAATCGCAGGCTGGTTTCTGATCTGATGGTTTGAATTCTGAAGACAGTTCCTTCCAGTTTTTCTTCATTGACTCTAGAAAGGTTGCAACTATACAGAAAATAATCTGATAAAGACATCCTCTGGCTTTTCTTCATAGCACATGTTGGAGATAATTCATTCAGTAGCAGCCCCTGTTTGAAAAAGTACTCCTAAAATCACTAATCCGCATATACAGATAAAGGAATATCAAATTGACACCTAAAAGGAAAAGTGATCTTAAAAGATGATACAGTTTTGTTAATTAATATTAATTGAGAATTGAGAATCAATACAGACAATATGTTTGAAAAACTGTCAAATTCTATGCATATATATGGTATTTAATGTACTGCCAAGGAATGATATGGAAATATATCAACATAAGCTCTATTATAGAAACTTTTGTAAACCTTTTTAACATTTTGTCTTTTGTAAACTTTTTAATATCTTGAACTTCAGTAAAGTTTTGTTTTAAAATTTAAAAAGAAAAAGAAAGAAAAGGTACTCCTGCACATATACAGAGTACTGAAAGAATACTGATTCCAGAATGTGTTGATAAAAAAGAAATAAAATGTTCCTAATTTGGTGTTTTAAATATAGAGTTGTAGACAGCACACCCTGTCTATACAAAATTGAAACAATAAGCTTTTAAAGAAATATATAAGAAAGTAAAGCCTCAGTTTTATTTAAATTACATCTTGAAGAGAGAGAGGGGGGAAGTTCCCTTGATCTCTTAAATACCGAGACTCACTCTGTATTTGACTTACAACAGACCATGTGAGTAACAGGCACAGTGATAGCCTGAGAAGATCTCTTTCCTTTATCTTGTGCTACAAGATCAAAGTGATCAAAAAGGCTCATCGGTGTAAAGAGATTGCACATAAAAAGGTGCCATCTGCAACATCATACTTATTTCTGAAATGTGTCTGGAAAGCCAGAGGCTTTCAGCATGAGGCAATGCTGAAAGAACTGTTGGGTATCTTGATCCAGTCAGTGAACTTAACATTTCCTGTATCTCTTTGTTGCCATCTCGTGATTATTTGGATTTGTGCAGCTCATAGTTCTCAAATAATTGGATGGATTAAAAGACCGGCTAGACGTCTATCACCTCTGGCAAACACAAGTTGTATTCTCCCTAGTTTATATCGGAGTATGATAAGCAATCACATTGTGGGTTTCCAAAAACTGGCTGAGTGACTTTGGGCCACTCACTGTTTCTCAGCCCAACTCATCTCACACAATGTTGTTGTGGGGAAAAGAGGAGACAGAAGAATTATTAGGCATAATTTCCATTTGGAGTTATTCAGAAAATAATGAAGGCAGTTATTTTACACACACGCACACGCACACAAGTGTGAACTCACAGAACTAACTTTGTGGTAAAATTAGGGTTTAATGTACTAGGTTGACAAAATCATGGGTTAGTTTGGATGTGCATTTTGTGTAAGCATTGTCGTAAAATCCTTTAGTCCAGTGGTTCTCAACCTGTGCTCCATGTACCCTGGGGAAGCATTATGTCATCACCAGGGGGTGGGGGATCCACAAAGGCTTGAAGAAATGTTATGATTTAAATCTTGAGTGATATCTTGGGGGCCATGGCCATGATCTGTGGCCACAAAAGGGGTCCATGGTAAAGAAAAGGTTGAGAACCACTGCTCTAACCTGTTAATGGAAGAGGGAGTCTACTAATCCCCACTCAGATTCTGAGTTTATATCAAAACTAACATTAAATTCAGCTCTAATTCTGACTGAAATGATGACGGATGTAGCAGAAGAGATATAAACAGTTTTCATTTTTCTTGAAGAATTGGGCCATGTTTACTGAAATAAGAAGGAAGGTCTCCTTACTGATCAGCTACAGATGGAAGAACAATCTCCAGAGAAATATTTTCTAAATCTACTTTGTCTGCAAACTTTGTTCTACGCTTTAGAATGTACCTGAGTCATCTTCTTCTTCTTCTTCTTCTTCTTCTTCTTCTTCTTCTTCTTCTTCTTCTTCTTCTTCTTCTTCTTCTTCTTCTTCTTCTTCTTCTTCTTCTTCTTNTCTTCTTCTTCTTCTTCTTCTTCTTCTTCTTCTTCTTCTTCTTCTTCTTCCTCCTCCTCCTCCTCCTCCTCCTCCTTCTTCCTCCTCCTCCTCCTCCTTATGCCACAGTAATGTGCACAATGCCTCTCTCCCCTGGCAATCAAGGGAAGCCAGATTTGCTTAATAGGCCTCATGATTCATATAATAACTACAGTTATTTGCTTAATAACCGGGCAAAAAAAGTCATAACATTGGGTGTGACTCATTTAACTGCTGACTTGCTTAGCAACAGAAATTCTGGTTCCAATAGTGGTTGTAAGTCAAGGAGTACCTGTAAAAAGGCATGACTACCCTTTTCTGCCAATATTTTGCACAATTGTGGATTTGGCTCCAAACTCCTGTGTTTTCGGAACCTGTATTTTTTTCGGTATTTCTTCTCTGTCAATTGGAAAGGAATTCTTGCCCCATTCTATTTTCTGTCTCCTAAGCATTCTCTTACCACTACCCTTACCCCCAAATTTCAATATCTTATTCCTACAGATTGTTTCTTCTTATGTGCATTGTTTAAACTTTATCTCCCCTACTTCCCAAATGATCCAGAAGCTGTACTGCAATATATAACTCCATCAGAGTTACTGGAAGAAGCACTGTTTTCTTTCAGACCTGCTGATGTGCTAGCATTTTGCTTTTACAACTCAACAGTGGCTTTTAAATCAATGGTGGCAAAGCAGTTGAAACTTTGGAGGATTTTAGTGCTTTTGTTTACAGTTCATCTTCCCTTGCATAGGCTTTTCCATCATAGGAATCACTCAGATTTCCCCCCACCCTCAAACTTCTAGGCAAATATATCCCCCAAATTTAATTGAAAAATATAGGGGTGGGGGAATCTCCTAGCAATATGTTGTATTTCCTGTTTATTTGAGATGAGGTGCAAGAAGACATTTTTATTCCATTATCAGAAACTCAAGTGGCCTATTGATTCAGAGCTGAACTGCAGAGAAAGGCTAGCCATAAATTAAAACAGCAGTGGGTCAGTTTCAAACTGATTTGGAAGACATTGGGATAGAAGCCTGCTTCTGGTGTAGAAGTGTCCTAGGCCGCATACAAGAAGTTTTGAATTAGAAAAGGAAGGGATGTTTGCTTGAAATACAAATTTTGGACCATGCTTGTATGGTAAACTATAGTTGGTTTTGAACTATTGTTTAATTTCATTCCTCATTTGTTGCAGGAAGGCAATAGTGTAGCTCAATCTTGCAGAAAAACAGGAAGTTGCTTTGGGACTCTTGAATAAATTACAAAGCTCCTTGCTTGCTTTTGTTTCCTCTAAAACAAGTTATCTGGCTTTTTATGAAACTAGATGCTCAGTAATACATTTGGGATCCCATCACAGAGGGAAGCCACAGGATAGTGATGGTGGAATATGTTACTTTGGGACAGAGAAGTACCAACCAATGAATTTGGCCCCTTTTTTCTGTAAGTCAACTTCTACTACCTTCTTTGGAAACCATTATGTGAACTGTATATTTGCTCTTGAGGGAATTCCCATGCTTATAGTATGATTTGCTTTTATTTAATAATATTCATCTCTCTCCCAAATGAATTAATTGGTGAAAGACATGAGCCATAGCTATGGTGTCCTGCTTTGAAGTCTGTTTGTGATGAGATTATTTATATGTTTGTTTAGATAACAAGGGACAATTTCTAGACTTGCACCTCTAGATATGTAAGCCTATTTACAAGTTTTTTTTTAAAAAAAATATGCATTGTACCTAGAAGAGGAAAGGGATAGATTAATTTTCTTTTTTGGCAATTATGGTCTTTGAAATTATGAAGGAAAATCACTTGCATCAATTTGTTTTAATGGATTTGAAATTTAATTCATTTTTGAAAAATCTAGGCACCAAAGGATTATTACACTCCCATTTGCCTCCACAACAATCACATAAGAAACTTTCTTTAATCATGGATGAAGCTTTTGCTTTTTAGCCAGGTGTATGCAGTAATTTTATAGAATTTGAGATTTCACTAACATAGTTTGTAAATTCTCTTCATACTTTGGATGATACTGAGAGGTCAAATGTGCCAACATGTAAAAAAACATGAGCGGTAACTCTCTGTATGAGATAAATGGACTTCCTACATGCTGAAAATGTGTGCTATATAAAATAACACGCCATGTGTCTTTTCTCTCTGTCTTCTATCCACAACCACAGAAGATATTCACATATGTCTATATTTGTTCTTTTTATTCATTACAAGGACCTATGAATAACAGCACACATTTTTATTTGCCTGTACAAATGTATATTTTATCTAAAATTGCACAGAAATACCACAGATGCTGCTCAAATCCTTTCTTTGATGATGACCTCATGGGAAATAACATTCCACAACAGGGAGCTCTTATGTAACTGCTTAACATAGCAGTCTTCAGGCAGGAAATTCTGGAAATAATAGTAAATATATTTTAGGGTTTACTCCATCCATACAAATGTCTCAATTGGCATCATACTTAATTACTCAAGTACAGGTAATCCTCAATTTACAACAGTTTATTTAGTGACTGTACAAAGTTACTGAAAAAAGTGATTTATGACTGTTGTTCACACTTACATCTGTTCAGCATCCCCATGGTCATGTGATCAAAATTCAGACACTAGGCAATTAATTCATATTTATGATGTTGCAGCATCCCGGGGTCACGTGCTTACCATTTGTGACCTTCTGACAAGCAAAGTTAATGACTAGATTAATAACTAGATTCCCTTAACAACAGTGTTATTAAATTAATGGTTGTGGTTAGCCAGCAGCAGGTGCAGATGGCTGAGGAGAGCGAGATCTCAAATGAGGGGCCAGGACCATTAGGGAGTGGACTGCTGCCTTCAGAGATTGTGGGGGCTGGCAGCAGTGATGAAGAGGTTCCTGAGGAGCCTGTGCCAAGTGTGCGTGCATGCAGGATAGCTCGCAGGAAAGAGCAGCTACAACAGCACGGGTGACTTGGGGATAAGGCTGCAAGGTAATGACCCCTCCTTCAAGAAGATAAAAGGCAGCTGTGCAGCAAACGTTCTTTGTAGGAAGCGACGACGTTTTGAAACTCAGCCTCGTGGGCATTACAGTTGGTATTTGAAGACTCTTGTATTGTAAACTATTTCTTATCCATTGTTTTTTGGCAGCCTTGCAAAAACTTGGCAAGGCTCATTCTTGTTGGACCTAATTAGTTGGAAACAGCCTTTTATCTGTGAAGAAACAGGATTCATAGATGAAATATTAAAGGGTTGTGCTGCTACCTTTGTCTTGTGTTTGCTCTCTTGGAAGCAGGTTTGGGTTAGAACACTTAGCAACCATAGCAATTAACTTAATAACTGTGGCAAGTAAAGTCGTACAATGGGGCAAAATTCACTTAACAAACATCTCACTTAGCAAGCAAAGATTTGAGTTCAATTGTGGTCGTAAGTCGAGGACTACCTGTATTCCAGAACATTTCTCTTTATATCCTCATGATGCCAAGCCTCAGATTCTCACATATAAGATTATTAAATAGGGATCAGTGTTCTTCTTCATACTGATGTCATCCTTACCAAATTCAGAAAGGTTACACCAGCTACTTTCATCCATAGAATTCAGAAATCTTAATAGGCTTGCTAAGAAGGCTTGCTGAAGAAGGTAGGTTTGCTTGTTCCAAAAGTTAATTTTGCTAAGTTAATTACTGAAAGGTAGAGGTCACTCCATAGATAGGCAATTTTTGGAATCAGTGGGAATTTTGGATATTTGAAACTGTTGCATACATAGTACAGAATTATAGTATCTTAATTGTGTTTTATCTGAGGTTCCAGGCTTACATACCATGTTAGGTTTTAATATTCAAATTTTATTATGTAGTACCAGAAGGTTGGCAATTAAAACCCAAGTACCCAAATAAGAGCTGGAGTGGTGCAGTGGTTAAAACACAGTATTGCAGGCTAATTCTGCTAACTGCTGGCTGCCAACAGTTCAGCAGTTCAATTCTCACTGGCTCAAGGTTGACTCAGCCTTCCATCCTTCTGAGGTCAGTAAAATGAGGACCCAGATTGTTGGGGGCAATAGGCTGACTCTGTAAACTGCTTCGAGAGGGTTTGTAAAGTGAAGTGGTATATAAGTCTAAGTGCTCTTGCTACTGCATGACGGGGTGAGTTCCCATTCTTGTTCCAGCTGTTACCAATCTAGCAGTTTAAAAGCATGCAAACGCAAGTAGATACTGTAACTTTGGTGCACGTCAATGTATAGTCATGCCGGCCACATGACCATGGAAATGTCTTCAGACAACCTTGGCTCTCTTGGCTAGGAAACAGAGACGAGCCTTAGAGTTGTACACAACAGGGGAAGCCTTGTACCTTTTTTTTTTAACCAATTATATAACTTTTTCTTAATTACCTGAATGGCTTTTATTTTCCAATGGCTGTTGCAATTTTGAGGTGCACAACAATGTTTTGGCAGAGTCCAAAAACAACTAATTTTAGTACAGAAACTAGAAAATGAACTGAACTTAGTTTCAAATTAAACTTTAATTCTGCATACTTTCTGATTCACAGCATTTTTACAAGAGCAGATGTCACGACTTTATAACTGTCCTGAAGTTTCCCCCCTTCCTCTTTGTTCATAAAAAAATAAGAAAATAATGGAATAAACTTTATTTTTGATATATAGTGCTAGAAATATCTTGGGTATGTTTGTTTGCTTTTTTTCTCTGGGGGGGGGAGGGGAAATCTATTTGGGGAATATTGTGATTGCCTATACTTTCTAAAATATGCAGGATCATTTACCCATTTTTCTATTAAAAATGCAATTGCAATGATAAAAACTAACACAAACTTAAAAGAAAAAGGAAAAAAAAGGTGCAGAGAAGAAAAAATAGAAAGGAAAGAAAAAATAAGAATATAGCATTATAAAGAAATATATAAAGAAATTAGTTTCCCCTTCATCACAATAAATATAAACAATATTACTACCTTATTACCATCTCTTAAAATACAGCAAATGATATTTTCTTCTCATACCCCATCTCTTATCTATAACAAATCCATAAAGTCTAGTTATCTCAGTCCTGACCTAAGCAAAAGTCCATCAAGGGTTACCAGAGATAACATATTTTATCTATTTTAAACTTATTAGTGATTAGTTATCTAATATATATTCATTTAAAAAAACTTTAATAAGAAATATATTAAAACATATGGTAGACATCTTGCAAATTACAGGGTTCTTCCTTAACTCTTGCTGATATACATGACCTCCCAAAAATAATAAATAAAAAAATAGTGGGATAATTAGACCATCTGACTCATCTGATGAGTCATCTGACCATCTGATAATTAGTTCATCTGACTCACTGTTTCTATTGACTCAGTTTCTCTACAGTTTAGGCTAAGGGTCTTCAAACTTGCCAAGTTTAAGACTTGTGGACTTCAACTCTCACAATTCATGAGCTAACATGACTGGAGGAGGAATTCTGGGACTTGAAGTCCACAAATCTTAAAGCTGTCAAGTTTGAAGACCCCTGATTTAGGATGTCGTTGAATTTGGGAATTTTTTTAAAGAAAAGAGGCTCTCCTTTACAGAGAATTTTTAATTCCTATTTTTATAAGAAGTAACACTATAGTCCAATCACACCTTTAATATTCAGAGGAAAATATACTGGTTTCTTCTTCATTGTCTGCTTGAGTTTCCTCCTTGCATCCTGGCTGGCACAAGTGAACTCTCTGAAGTAGACTGAATAAATCCTAAATGCAAATATTTGATATTAAAGCAGCAGCATTTAGTCAGCTATTCAGTACTGCTAAAATTCAATTAGGAGGAAAACTACTTACATAAACTCCATGCAGATGAGGTAGGAAAGTTTAAAACCAAGCAATGCCATATTTCAAGGAAAAGATTTCAAGTCTTTTGAGAATGGTAATTGACTCCCAGAATTTTGCTATATTTACTTGTTTGCAGAAGATCATCTTCCGGCTGTCTTACATTCTCAGCTGGATGAAAAGCATCCAGACTCCAGAGGTGCATTTACAGATGAATATCAAGGGTTTTCAAGGATAGGTGGGTTCTTGGAACAAGCACCCTGTCCTGTAAAAAGAGGCAAACTGAAATTGCCATTTTCCACACTGCATCTATCAACATCAAGTTAGATGTGATTTGAAGACATCTGGCCCATGGCTAGGCAACCTGCTACTTCCACATGGTTTAGATTGCAATTTCCAAAGGATGATTATGAGAATTATTCAAAATGTATATGGAGGGCATCTGCTTGCTTATCCCTGTTCAGGCCCATTAAGCTGAAGTAATTAAAATACATGTTTCTTCCTTCTTTCGTAATTCCACTCAGAAAGAGAGTTTAGCGGTAAAGCAAATGGCATTTGTGATTTTGCAGTCAACAGGAATGAAAAAGCATAGAAAATGGAGACCTAAGACCCTCAGCCCATTTCAGACGAGGTTGGGTAGCTGCAACCTAGCTAAGGTTGTGATAAGGGTGAACATCTGTAGCTTGGGGGTAGGATGAGGGTTTGTTCTCTTGGTTTTCAAACATTACCAGGCTAGGTAACATCTTCAGTGGAATTCAGTGGAATTTAGGGAATTGGTGTTCTTCTGCTTATAAGGGCTTTGTAGAGTCAGTAGGGCTTATGATGAGAGGATCATGTCAGGTGAGGGTCTTGTGTTAGGTCAGGTGTGGATTACATCAGGTGAGGGTCTTGTAATGAATCTTATGATGGGTCAGGTATGGGCCTTGTGAGGATCTTGTGAGGATCTTGTGATGGGGAGGTCACTTCAAGTGAGGGTCACTGGGAGGTGAAGTGTGGTTGGAGAGGTTGCGTGGATTGGTTGACGGTTGGTGCCATTGCTAATTTGTTGTGTGATTGCATTTGAATTCTCAGGGGTTTGTAGGTTGTAGGTCAATGTGGCTGTGGATGGAATTGCTTGTGGAGTGCCAGGCTTTGATAAAGCTGACATTGTTTGAAGGTTTCCAAGGCGACTAAGCAATGACATCAGTGTGTGACATTCAAAGATTATGTCAGCATACAAGAACTTGCTTGTGAATCTTTTCCTTTTAATTTAGTAATCTATGCAAGATAAGCAGCATTTCTTTCAACAATGCTAAAGATAAGGAATTTAAGTAGCCATTTCTGCTGGTTTCTCTCCCCTGCCTTCCTGTAGCTTTTGTGATAAGTGAACAGCAATTTACATGTGTTTGTTCAAGCATTTGAAGAGTTAACTATTTCTCTACTTATAATATGGTTCCAATTATAAAACTGGAGCTACATGCCTATATAACAGAAAACTAAATTTCAATCCCCGTCTTTTTTTATTTGAAGTTAAGCACAGATTTTAATTGTGTTTGGATGGTAATCTTCCAGGCTTGCAAGATGTTGTCTTCTTCAATTTTCCTCTAAAAGATGATCTCTTGACAAAGATCTCTGTCTCCCTCTCCATCTCTTCATGGTCTTTGGTCCACCCTGGGACACTTCTTCCAGGCTATCCAGAAGCAAATAAGCCTTCAACAGCTTCAAAGCTGCCTAAGCTAACTTGGCTTGTCAGCCATCTATTCTCTTCTCTCTCCCTTTCTCCAAGTTTCAGCTAAATCTTCTCTTCCTGCCAGCTCTTCAGCTTCTTTCCTTTGAGAAAGTTTCTGTCTCTGTGAGAAGTTTGCTGTTATTTTCTCTGCTTGTCAGAACAGGAATAAAAACTGTATGTCTGTATTATCAGGTGACAGGATGGCAGACAGTGCTTAAGAGTTGTGTTCTGTCACAGAGGGCCTGTAGCAAAACGTTACTTAAGGAAGAGATTCCTGTTCAGAGTGTCAACCGGCAGCCATCTTAAAAAATGTTCCATTCCACCCCACTGCATTCTCTCCACGCAGCACCTTTTCCCTTTGTCCATCTCCAGAATGTTATTTCTCAATATTCAATATTTGAATATGCCCAGTCTTTGCCGAGGTGTTTTTGTATTCTTTCGTCTTCTCCTGTATTTTCCATCGGAGGGGGAAAATAGCTTCTACTTCAGTTACAAACTAAACATGCAAGTTGTTAAATGAGTAATAAATCAGTACAGTATGTGAAGTTCAGATTAATGAAGCATTCTGGCATGTCTGTATATCCCACCTGTGCTTAAAGAGGTAAAATGGCTAGGATCACTGAATTATTTTAAATATTTCCTAGCTGCCTTTCAAGGTTATGGGCTTCCCAACATGACATATACTTATGGCTAAACTCACAAAGCATCTATGCCAGATCTTATGTCACCATTTTTCATTCAGTAAACTACAAGCAGCTGTGTTCGATACATATTGTACTGTATTGTAAACTCTGATTAATTAACTGCAGGTAATCCTTGACTTACAATTATTTCTGTAGAAACGGTTTGAAGTTACACTGTCACTGATAAGACTGATTCACCACCAGTTCTCACTTACAACCATGACAACATCCCCAGGATAATAAATGATGTTCAGAATTTGGGCACCTGGCAACTGGCATGTATTTATGATGGCTGCAGTGTCCCTGGTTCACATGATTGCTATTTGTGGCCTTTCGAGTCAGCTTCCAGAAAGCAAAGTTAATGGGAGAAATTGGATTCACTTAACAAATACATAGTTCACTTAACGACTGCAGAGATTTTCTTAACAGCCATGATTAAAATGATTGTAAAATTTATCATGAATCACTTAACTGCTTTACTTAGCAATGGAAATTCCATCCCAATTTTATAAGTCAAACCCAAGCATATCACAACACAATATATTTTTTAAAAACCCAGCAAAGCACACAATGTATGACCCCATTCTGTGACATATAGATTGCCCTGTCAGAGAAGTTTCCTGTTAACTCTTTCTTTGGATTTCCAATGTGGTCCTATTACCCTGAATTATGTTGATGTTACGGTAATATGTTCTTGCAAATAGGTCAAATTATGCAACTTTTCCCAATGCTGCATGAAAATTTTTAGAGTTGCAGTTCTAGTTTTTTGGAAGACAATGGATCGGGATAAAGGATCACCTCCTTTTATTTGAGAACAATTATTGCAACTGTAGGAAAATAACAATAGAGAGGAGAGCAATCCTGAATCTTTCATTATATATTTTATTTATGCCCTTTCTGCATCTCAGTGAATAATATTTTCTTGAATATAATAGCATAAATCAAATTTATTTCTCGCATAACCATTGCTGAAAATAACCATAGCATTTGGTTCCTTTTTTTCTTGGAGCTTCAAATAAATCAGAAACTGAAGACTCAAAGCAGCTTCTTAACTCTTAAAATTATTTGACTATTTTATTGCACTGTTTTGTTTTATAGAAGATGAAGGCATAAGGGGGCATATGAGAAAAAAAAAACACAGGCTAAATCATACAATACCTTAGTTGTGACAATTTAGATAAAATATTTGATTCTCCTGGAGTTTGCAAGTTTTGTATTTTTTTCCCATCATAAATCTGAATCAGTCACAACTATACTATTGTGAGAGTTATTGTCTTATTGGAGACCCCCAGAAACTATGGACCAAAGAAGGCTGAACTGACAACCTGAAGATTCTTTGCTCTGGGCTTGTATAGATAGTCCTTGACTTACAACTGGTCATTTAATGTTCGACGTTACGATGGACTAAAAAAAAAGTTACAACTTAACCTTAAAGTTATGACTGCTGCAACATATTCACAGTCATATAACTACAATTTGGCACACTTGCGAACTAGTGTATAACTTGCATGTCATTGTCTGTGTATGCATATGTGTGTGTATATAAGCAAATGCCATGGTACCATAATAGCCACTTGTATGTAAGTTCGATGTAGACTTAAAGAGTCTCTTTCTTTCCTGTTTGCGACATTTTGACCCAATTCACATGTACATCTAGTCTTCGACTTACAAGTTTCCTTTAGTGATCATTCCAAGTTACAATAACATTGAAAAAGTGATTTATGACCGTCCTCATGGTAAAATGATTCAAAATTCAGATGCTTGGCAACTAATTCATATTTACGATGATTGCAGTGTCCCTGGATCAGTTTTTGCAACTTTCCAACAAGCAAAATCCAACCTGGGAAGCCAGAATCACTTTATAACCCTGTTCCTAATGCAAACAACTCCAGTGATTCAATTAACAACTGTGGCAAGAAAGATGGACCTAACAACTGTCTCGCTGAGCCACAGAAATTTAGGGCTCTGTTCTGGTCGTAAGTTGAAGACTACCTGTATTGTAAAATGCATAGAAAGTAATTTCCTTGTTGTTTAATTACAATTCTCCTCAGCTCCAAATAGCTGAAATAGTGGTCAGTAACATGAGGAAAGCTGCAATAAAATGAGGAAGGCTGTGTTCTGACCCAAACTTTGTTCAAATTAAACAAACACAAACTGTGTATAAAAGCAAACCTTTTTTTTTAATGTGGTGCTGGGAATTCTTTACATTCCCAGCCAAGAGTCATTTAAACCAGGGGTGGGATTCAAATTTTTTTTAACAACCGGTTCTGTGGGCCTGGCTTAGTTGGTGGGCATGGCTTGGTGGTCATGTGACTGGCTGGGCGTGGCCAACTCAACATCACTCACATCGAGGCACGGGTCTCCTCGCCTGGCCTCTCATGACTGTGGGGATGCTGCAACAGTCGTAAGCATGAAAAATGGTCATAAGTCACTTTTTTCAGTGCCATTGTAACTTTAAATGGTCACTCCACACATACAAAGTACCAGCAAAGAAGGGGAAAAAAAACTCCAGAGAAGTTCCTGAGACAGGAAGTCTATTCCTGCCAAGAATGTAATAAGGGTTAATGGAGAAGCAGTTTCTGTAAGCAACACCAGAATGTTTCCTTCCTGCCTTCCTTCCAGGATGAGGCCAGTAATTTCTTCTAACAACCGGTTCTCCGAACTGCTTAGAATGTTAACAACCGGTTCTAGCGAATAGGTACAAACCTGTAGAATCCCACTCCAGATTTAAACCTAATTGTCCAAAATAAAAGCAAGCCCTTTCAAGGTTGTGAAAGGCTGCCTAGAACAGAAGTCTAATTACTAATAAATATCAACCAACCAAAGTTTCAGAAACAAACCAGAGTTCGCAGGGCTTCAATGAGGATTCAGAGTCTAAAAAACTTCTTTGCTTCCTGCAAAGAACACATCCCCGAGGGCTGGTTTTTATTCCTTATAAGAGGGGCAATCACCTTCCAGCCTTACTCCTGAATCGCCCTTGCTGCTTCAGCTGCTCTCTCCTTTGAGCTGCCCTGCGCACACATGCACTGGGCACAGGCTCCCCAGGGTCCTCTGCTTCACTTCTGCCAGACTCCAAAAGCTCTGAAGGCAGCACCCCACTCTCCGATAGTCCTGGCCCCATTCCTGCATCAGATGCAGGACCCTCGTCCAAGTTCTCACTAGACTCCCTGACTGGTTCCCTTTTGTCCTCGCTGTCAGTGTCCTCTGCCATCTGCACCTGCTGCCAGCGAACCACAACAGGCTGCACATTCCCGTCCTTAGGGTATAATGCTTAGAGGCAGGCTCCAGCCATAATGTCATCCACAAGTTGTTGTGGTTGTAAGTTGAGGCACCAAGTGATCAGAATTGATTTTATGATTGTTTTGATGACTGTCATAAAGTGAGTCACTTTGGTGATTCAGCAAATCAAGTAGTCATTAAGTCAGGGGTGTCAAACTCGATTTCATCGAGAATCACATCAGGATTGTGTTTGACCTTGGGGTGGTGGGCTGGGGAGGCGTAGCCAGGGTGGGCATGGCCAGCTCAACATCAATTATGCCAGGGGTGCCCATGGTGGCCTGAGTGCTCTGCCAGTGAAAACAGACTTCTGAGCTCTGTTTTTTGGCTGCAACGCCTCCTGCAACCCACCCAGCGAAAATGGAGCTAGTGAGGACCACACATGGCCTTCCCATGCTCTGTTTTAGCAGAGGCACCACGGGCTGGTCCTTTGCTGTTTCCAGGGCGGCCCTGCAGGCCAGATCTAAACACCCCACAGGCTGCATCTGGCCTGCAGGCCATGAATTTGACACCCCTGCATTTAGTGAACAATGTGGTTGTTAAACAAATTCAGCAGATTCAATGGGCATTTTCTGCCCATTTTTTTGCTTGATAATGGCAAAAAAATGTTGCAAATCATGATCCTGTGACTATGGAGCAGTGCTCCTCAATGTGACCTGGCCAAGTGCCTGAAATGCAGTCACATGGACAGCAGTCATAAGTTTGAGGATTGGCCATATGTACCCTTTTTTAAAAGTCCACCATAACTTTGAACAGTCATTAAACAACCAGCCAGTTGTAAGTCAAAGACTACATATGGTTCAAAAACAAGGCCCCTAAAAATTGTCAATACGTTGACTCATGCTATTTCTTTCTACACTGCCTTATATCTGACACATACGATTACATAGACATAGAATAACAGAGTTGGAAGGACCATGGAGGTCATCTAGTTTAGGAGTCACCAACTTTTTGGACCTCAGGGACCACTAAATTCATAATTTTAAATCCTGCGGACCACTAATATGATCTGCCTAATGACTGGCTGAGTGAACATGGCTAGATGGTCATGTGTCTGGGTGGGTGTGGCCAACTCGATGTCACTCACGTCAAGGGGTGCCTCTCTAGGCTCTACTCAACCTTCCCCTCCCAGTCATTCCTCACCTACCCACCTTGGCTCCTTAGGACCCCAATAGGAAGCAATTGTTAGAGCAGTCACCACGAGAAAGAGTTTGCAAAATAGCTGGCTCCGTTCAAATTCGATCTGACCAAGAAGGAGGCTCAGCAGAAGTACCTCACTGCGGACAATGAGCATAGGCAATGAGCATCCTAGGAGAGGGAAGACTTGCAGGAGTGCAAGGCTAGGTACTGGTGCCTGGAGGCTCAGTGAGCTAAGATGATCAGTCAGTTCCAGGCCATGATGCAGTCCCACTAGAATGAGGCCCCATGGCTGTTCTCCACCAGTGCCACTTCCTTCCAGACTTTGGCCAAAGCCCCGCACCAGGAGGCTGAAGCAGAACCCAAGTCAGAATTTCTGCCCTCCTCCAATCTGGATAAAAAGACCCCGAAGGGGAGACTCTCTGTAGCAAAACAAATGTTCATTGTATGTATCCAGCCCAAAGGGCGTAGTTTGAGGGCCCCTGATTTAGTGCAATATAAAAAATGAAAATATTTTTTCTGTGGACCACCAAAATTTACTCACAGACCACCAATTGGTGACCACTGATCGAGTCCAATCTCCTGCTCAAGCAGGAGAGTCTATATCATTTGAGTTTCTTAATGGTTATATATTAATTTGAGTGTTCTGAGTCTGACCCAGACTTAGCAGAACCAAGAAACAGACTCCTTGTCCCGAAAAAGCCCTCTTTATTTAGTTACTATGGATTCATGGCATTCACACACAGAAAAGCCTCAGCAATAATCTTTCCAAGGGTTAATTGCAAGAACAGACCTTATCAGTCCTTGGATAATTGCCAGGCCAGAGAGCTTCCAGTCACAAATCTGTAAATTAATTCCTGGCAAGGAGTCTCTGTGAGGCATGAATCACGATAAGCAAATCTTCCTAAAGAAATATGAACTATTGTCTCCTGCAATGACCACTCTCCTTTCACTTCTACTTTTTCTCCAGGGAAGGGCCATTCAATGTCTACATGTACCTTTCTTCCCAACCTCCTCATCCTCCAAGTCTGCCTCCAGCTCCTCTGGCAGCTGGCAGGTAACAACAGAGTGAGTCTTTTGATACCAGTTTCTGACTCCCTTGTAATTTTGTTCTGCTTTTAATTTTTTGTGGACTTGGTTGGCTGGAAGGGAATATATAGCTGGATTATGTCTTAGGTCTATATGTCTCTTTCTTTACAATATTTCTCCTGGCACTAAGGGAAGCCAACCAGAAAATGGGAAGATACTATAAATCTGTAGCAAAACCTTGGTCTTTCCTGCATAAAGTCTTGACTTGTTAATGAATGCAGAGTCTTTTTAGAAAGCCCTGTTCACCCAGGTGTAGTTTACAACTCCTACTGTATTATCTGAATTCATAAGAAAAACAGTATGATATACATCCATATATGTACCTGAGATATTTGAAAAGAGAAAAATGCTCGGATAAGGATAAATCTTGAAATGAAGATAATTGAAGACTGACATATTGCTGGGGGTTGCAATCCCATATATCTGGTTTGGGGAAAGATATTCAAGGCCATGATTGTTTCTTCCAGTAAATATTCTGTTTCAATATCACTTGAGAAAATCAGGAGGAAGTGAATCTGTTGCTCTGCAAAAGAAACCATATCACATAAATTTCAGTGAAGCAATGAATTAAAAATGGAAAGAAATTGCTGACTACAAATAAATAAAACCTCTTTATAGTTAATACATAATTATTATGGAAAAGCACATTGTTTTTTTTTCTTTTGAGAGGGTTCAAGATTAGTTGAGGTCAAAATTCATACCATGTTTGTCCAACTATATGCCCCCCCCAATAGGAAAGCCCAGCACTGCTTTCTATGCATGTAAGCCCTGCCCCCCAAATTTGGGCCTATTTAAGCGCATGCGTTCCCCGCCATTTTGCACATCGCTTGAACAACACGAGGTGAAGAGACATGGGAAGGGGGGTAAACTTGCCAAACTCATCCCACGCACAGCAATGCCTCGCCAGCAGGCCGTTTCTATCAGCTGTTAAAAGCGGCTTAGTGGCAAGGTGTGGCTGCGTGCAGGGCGCTCTAGGCGAGGGTGCCCATGGGGGGGGGGAAATTAAGTCACCCCTCAATAAGACAGCCTAGCCATTTTTTCAGGGGTCAAAAAAAAAATAAGACCCAGTCTTATTTTCTGAGGAACATGGTAGTTAGTAGAACAGCTACTAAAATACAAGACCTGTACAAGCAAGTAATGGATCTTGTACAAATTAAGCCTATGTTGTGATGACATCATTTTGTGAAACACTGTGGATTCTTCCTAGTACATTTGTTAATTTTAAGTTCAACTGTTACATTGCATTCTTCAGCAAGTTTCTAGAACAAGTGCCACTGTTCTATTTTAAAAAAATGTTTAATAAACAGAGAACATGTTGATTTTCCTGAGCAGGGAAGATATTTGTCTGCCAAGGAAAATCTGTGAGTCCATTTAGGAGTTGATGCTTTTTGTAAAAGGTTCTGAGTTACTGTATTTTTCAGACTATAAGACGCACGGATCATAGGACCCACCTAGGTTTAGAGGAGGAAAACAAGAAAAAAATAGTTCTTTGCCTCCGTGCGTCGGAAGGACAAAAACGGGATCCCTGGAAGCCTCCAGAGGCTAAAAACGGGCCTGGTTTTTTTGCCTGCAGAATGCTTCTGGACACTGGGGAGGGCAAAAACGGGACACACAAAGGGTTTGGGAGGCCAAAAACAGGCCCATATTCGCTTTATAAGGTGCACAGAGTTTTCCACCCACTTTTTTGCAGGGAAAAGTGTGTTTTATTGTTACATTTGACTGAGCTGAGTGGGAACTGAAGTCCATTCTCATTGGCTGAGCAGTCTGACAGCGAGCCATATAAAAGTGATCTGTTAGACCGTGTCGGTTATTGCTCGTGCCTGTCAGCCGACTCGCAACAGTAATGGCTATTGTGGTTACTGCGGTTACAGTTATTCTTATGGTTAACTGTTACAGTTAATAGTTACTCGTTAATAAAGGTTGACTTAGCATTATCATGGATGTCGTTTGTGCCCCACAAAACGTATAGTCTGAAAAATGCAGTATGTTGATTGATGGAGCACAATCAATATACTGTAAGTATAGTAGAGTTGTCAAGGCCTTTGCGATTTCAAGGTTGTCCCATCTGATGCAGATTGTGCTACCTCTAAAGAGAAATTAAGACCTTTATATTTAGTTTACAGAGAATCTAACTAACAACACTCTTTTTAAGTTATTATGAATTGAAGAAAAATTATAAAATGCTAGTACATCAGAGGAAACAGAAAGCAGAGAGAGAGAGAGACTCCTAGTCATCATTAAATGCTTTTTGTACAAAGACTCTAAAACCTTTTGAAATTTAATTTCCAGGTCTTTCAGTGCTCCCTTGGTCCCAGATTGTTTATACCCTCTAAGACCTGGGAAAAATATTTCAAATATATTTTTATGGAACGGGGCAGTTTACTGTAAATATAGCAAACATCAGATCAAAGTTACTTATTCTTCCACAGCGGGAACCAGTGTCAGAGGAAGAGATTGCTGGCCTTATTTCAGAAGTAAAATCTGGTAGGGCTTACAGTTAGGGTAATATAACTATTGAACTCCTCAAACAAAATCTAGATTGATGGAGTCCTTTATTAGCAGCCTTATTTACTGCAATAGATCATTCTGATTTAATCTTTTCAGGCTGGAATAGGCTATAATAGTTCCCCTATATAAAAAGGGAGAAACAGAAAAGCCAATTAATTTGTTACTATTCCTGGGAAAACATTATGCTAGACATTTAAATGAGCCTTGAGGAATTACTATTTGAACAAATAGTCTTATCTGCCTTTTAGAAAAGGCAGATAAACAATTGATCAATGTTTTACATTAACTTACCTAGCTGGAAAATCTTCCTGAAAGGCAGATTATTTGGCACTTTAATCGATTTCAAGGCTGCATTTGATTTCATTAATAAAACCAAACTGGGCTAAATTTACTGTGTTTGACAGGCATATCACGTATTTGACAGGCATATCACATATTTAATGCAGGCACTAAATCAAAATAGTTAGATGCAACAGCAAAGATTTACTTATAGGCAATATTACAATGAACAAAAGTGTGAAACAAGTTTATATTCTGTAAGTAGTGTAAATTCTACACTTTTTAATGTTTGAGCTTATGATCTGGAGACTACATTACTTTAGGTTGATGGCCACTGTCCACAACTAGCAAAAAGGGAAATTTGTGTTTTGTTGTATCTGAATAATGCAATTCTATTGTCAAATACTAGACTGGCTTAAAATGCCGACTTGGGGCACTAGTTAAATATTGCCAGAAAAACAATTACAAATCAAGTATAATAAACCTGAAAGCTTGAGTTTCAGGGAAAAAATACCTGTCAAAAACTACTGCTGGAAAATGTAAGCTTATTTGATAACACAACTAGAACATTTTAGTTATTTGAGCATTTTAATTAATCATGCTCTATCCTAGCAGTAAAATTTCAAGGCAGTATTTCTGAAAGTAAAATCTACTGTAATACATTTGCTTCAGTGTTTTTATTCAAAAGGAGGGTGATTTGGTGCTGCTACAATATAGGGTTTTGCAGCAAAAATTAAAGGCAAGATGAGCACCAAACAAGTCAAATAAATAAGTAAAAATTGCACCTCAAATTTTATACAGGATTAGGATCACGTTTGCCAATAATCCTACTACCAAATTGCTATGATCTTATTTTTAAGACCTTTTTCCAGTGGTCCAAGTTGTGATCCAGTATTCAGCCTGGAAACTGGTCAATGCCCTTTGAAAATAATAGGCTTCACTAAGAATAAAGTTTTTAAAAGCTAAGAAGGGTTGTTTCATTAAAATCCTAAATTAATCTTTTGAAGATATGTGATTTAAACAAGTAACCCAAAATATTAGTTAATTATTGGCATTGATCCTGATTATTTATTTTCTAGGGGTATGATATCAGCATTTCATTGTATTAACAAAGATTATGGAATAACTCAGTACAGGAATTAATGGCGAAAGTCAAAGTTATGTGTTCCCCTGTAACTTTTAGAATTGATTACAGATATATTTTTCAGCTCTCTAAACATCTTAATAGTCTCGATTGAAGTAAGTACAGAACAGCCCTTTCAAAAACCAGATTAAAGGTGTTGCCATCAAACATGCTGTATGGTAGAGTTAAAAAAATCCCCATGTCTCAAAGAGTATTGCTCTTGAAATGGTGGATCATATTTTATTGTATTGTGAATTTTATGAGTCTTCAGTAGGATGTTATCTGGCCTATTTTAAAATCAAAACCAGGAAGATATACTTTAAAAGTAATGACCATAAGAAAGTAGCCTGAGAAGAGAAGACTGAGTAGAAACTACTTAGAAATTCCTCTTTTCCGGCAATGAGTAAGCTGCTACCCTTAGCGACATTGGTCCAATATGAGACCTTCACTATGTGTCAGAATGGTTGTGCAATTGGCAACTCCAAATTTCAACGAACAAATGCTCTGTCCTACACATTGACAAAAAAATTCAGAACACCAAATACAAGTTAGGCAGAAGCAATCTTGTAGAGTAGACAGCCCTCACTCTGTCAAGGACCTAGGAGTACTTATCTCAAATGATCTAAGCCCCAGAGCTCACTGTAACAGCATTGCCAAAAAGGCTTTAAGAATTGTTAATCTTATTTTGTGAAGCTTCTTCTCTGGCAACATTGAATTGTTAACTAGGGCATACAAAACCTTTGCCAGACCAATTCTTGAACACAGCTCGTCTGCCTGGAACCCACACTGTATATTGGACATTAACACAATTGAGTGGGTTCAGAGGTATTTTTCGAGAAAAGTACTCCACTCCTCCACTCACAATAGAATTCCCTGTACCTCCAGGCTAGAAATTTTGGGCCTGGACAATCTGGAACTGCGCTGCCTGCAATCTGATCTAAGCATAGTATACAAAATTGTCTGCTATAACATCTTCAGCTTCAATCACAATAATATACAGGCAAACAACCAATACAAACTTAAGGTAAACCTCTCCAAACTCAATTGCAGAAAATACAGCTAGAGCAACAGAGTGGTCAATGACTCTGTTGTAACAGCCTCAGCCCTGCATAGCTTCAACCTCAAACTGTCTACTGTGGACCTCATCCTATTCTTAAGAGGTGCTTAAAGGGAGCGTGCATAAGTGCACCAGCATGCCTACCATCCTTGTCTTACTGTTCCCATTTATCTGTATTTACTTCCTTTGTTCTTGTTTATGTTCATACTTATACTTGTTATCTTGTACATATTTGACAAACAAATAAATATATAAATAAAATAAATGTTGTAGGTTCTCCATGTCTTCTCCCAGTTCAACCTTGACAGCTGCAGACTATAGCCATCCGTCTGTTGTTTCACAAGAAAGGAAAACCAAATTCTGTAGCCCATCTGTCCTGGAAGTCCAACACCTAGCACAGACATTTTTGATCCAGGTGATGATTGATTCAGTATGGCTTTCTTTAAATTCTTACTGTATTGTTTATGGTTGAAACATTCCTTTGATGAGACCTGCTTAGGTCTCTATAATAGCTCTTCTCCTTCTCAGAGCAAACAAGCTGCACAAGCTATGTTAAGGTAGACCCTCACTGAGGCCTTCTTCTAAACCAGGGGTCTCAAACTCAAGGCCCAGGCGGTAGATCTGGGCTACAGGGTGCTTAGATCTGGCCCATGGGGCTACTTTGGAAACAGTGAAGGTTCATGGCCCATGGTGCTTCTGCCAGCAAAAATGGAGTTCAGGCACACCAACATGAGTGATGTTGAGCTGGCCATCCCACTCCAGCCCCCTGAGATCAACACAACCCTGAAGTGGCTTTCAGTCAAATTGAGTTTGACACCCCTGTTCAAAACTAAAGGTCATCTAGGCTTGGTTTTTGAATGGAAGATCAGTGCTCAGACTGTTAACTAGATCAAAGAAAGCAATAGCAAATTGTTTCTGCATTGCTGCCAAAACAACCTACATGGTTGTTTTGACTTGTATGACTTGACGTGTATGACTTTGATCTGAATGATTGCCTAACCTGGTGGTGGTGTGATGGAAGCGCAGTGGTCAGGATGCAGTAGGACAGGCTAACTCACTGCTCACTCCAGGAGGAAGATTCTGACCAGCTCAAGGTTGACTCAGTCTTCTATCCTTCTGATAAATCTTCCATAAAAATTTTCTGATAAAATGAGGCCCCAGTTTATTGGGGACAATATGCTGACTCTGTAAACCACTTAGAGAAGGCTGTAAAATAGTATGAAACAGTTATATAAGTCCAAGTGCTATTGCTATTATTTTATTGGGTTTACATAAGCAATCTGTTCCATTTTCACTAATGGAAATTAAGATTATTATATAAACAATCTTTATTTATGGTAATGACTAATATAACAGAACAATTTTCCCCCCAGTGAAGTATATGCTCAGGCTAATGTAAGAGACAACTGCAAAAAGTAATTTGGATTTGTCGAGTCTCAAACAGTCCTCCCCCCATATATGAACAAAGCTTTCAATATAGTAGGCTTTCAGCATTTCAAAATATTGAGCCAATGAGTTTCACTACTTTGACAAATCCTGCCTCTGGAAAACTTCACTGCTTTGTTTAGTTTCTGCTAGAATTTGTTTTGTAGATTTACTTTATGGGGAAAGAGATAGAAAAGAATGATTTATTATGCTGCTCCCTTGTGATTGTGCTTGCTTTTTCTTGTATGATCCTTTAGCTTTCTCCAAATCCACAATCCACACCCTTTTATGCTTATGTTTCCTTGGTTCTCTGCCTGTTTGTCTGACCTATAGCATAATCCTTGCTCGGTTTCAATATTCGGTATGTCAACAGTTATTTAAACTCCACTTTTGTTGTCTTTAAGTCTTCCCATCCCTTATTAAAATTATTCTGAATACCACTTATTTGCATCTTGTGTAGAGCGTATTTTGATTGCCTTTTATTTCCATCTTGTTTAGAGTGTACATCTTGACTTCTTTGAGTGAGTGTTACAGAAACAGTAATAGTGATAGTACATACATTTCTTAAAGTTTTCCCCCCGTTTACGTGCTGCAAAAGCATATACTCTGTATATCTAATTCCTAGAAAACGCTAACATTGTCAGTGAATTATGCCATTAAATCTCAAATTCCAGAAACAAAAGTTAAAGGATGAAGGACTGATAGGTCTTTAATACAAAATTTATTTTTAATCAGTTCTAGAAAGTTTTTATTGTTTAGTAGGAGTGCAATAATTTCTGTATTAGTTTACTACAACATCTCTTTAAGCTGCCTTTGGATGATTTGGTTGCTAAGATGCTCTTTTTTCCACATTTTTTCTTTATCCTATCCTTCTTAATAGAAGTGTAAGGAAGCTCTTATAAAATATCCTGTAGTGAAACTCTTGAAGCTCTCTTGTTCAAATATTGCAGGGTGTTTCAATTCTAGTCATCCAAAGCATGAAACAGGCACTAAAGGTGCTAGATTATATCTTGTATTTGAAGCTTGGACCATATCAAATCATATCTCCAATTAGTTTGCATCAAACCACGTGGTATTTGAATCTAACATTCAAATCAGATGTTGGGTTAATTTCTTACCCTTATACATAAAAATAAGACTTATTGCCTGAAAAATGCAAGGAATATTAACAGCCTATGTTAGGGGTGGGAACTGTGCTCATCCAGCAATTTCTGAAATATAGTCTTCCTAAATATAGTTGATAAAAGATATGAGGACATATAGTTAAGTACATTGTTAGTGTTTTGTTCGGAAAAACACGAGGTAGACCGGGTTCCAACAACAAAGGCTTTATTCTTTCGCTAGTCAGTAAATCGGTAATCGAACGCTGGCTGAAACGAGGCCAGCCTTTTATAACAGGCTGGTCCTGCCTGCTTGTAGCCAATGGCAGTTGCTTAAATTGCCGGCCTATTAGCAGCTCTTTTGGATTGGTCCTAGTGAACCAATCCAATTGCTTTAGTTTATTTGACCAATCAGGTTTGCAGATTGGAGTCACCCCAATTTTACATATTAAGAACACCCCTCCCCTCTTAGTTCAGTTCCTATGTGGGACGTAATCTCGCAGGTAGGTGGGGCTTTTCCGGTACTGACTTGGACTTGCGCGGTTCATTCTTGGTGAAGAATTTCGACTGGTTCGGCATGGCCATGCTGTGTCGTCTTCTTCTCCTGGAACCGTCTGGAAGGTGAGTCAGCCAGTTACCGGCGCCTGAGGTTCTTAGGCTGGCTAGGTTTTTTGCCACTCCCTCCTGTTTCCTCCGGGCAGGTCGAGCTGGCCTGGCTGGCCCCTTTCCGATGGGCTTCACGCAAGTCTCTCCAAACAGTGAGTCTTTTATTTGCTCTTTTTGTTCATAGTTTCATTAGGTTTGTAGTTTTTAAACGTGTTCTTTATTTAATTCTTGCATTTCCCCCCCCCACCTTAGTTGGCAAATTCATTGGTTTTTCGACGAAAATGGTGTATGTCTGTGGTTCTTTCTATATTTCGGATCGAAAACTGGTCTATGTGCCGCTTCCATTCCCTGCCCATCATCTACTGTTAACCGTGTAGGAATTTGGGGCCTGTTATTTGGGTAATTGTCCTGGTAGCCATAACTGGGTCCCCGTGTGAAGTTTTTGGCGTAGACTAAATAGCTAATTTTCCAAATTTCATAAACCATGTAGAGGATCGGGGGGGTTTTTCTGGCGTGGAAATCTGGGTGCAATCTATTCAAGTTGTGACCTTAGTTTTCTCCCCATGATGTAGCCTGCCGGGACTTGTTGGTTTGTGGTACTGGTGTTATGTGCTGCGTGTGAGCAATCAGTTTATTTGTATGCTGTACATCTCCAACGTCCATTTTTTCTAACCCTCCTTTGTAAACGACCATTCTCTCATGCCCTACCGTTTGCAAGCCGGATGGGCCGGCATGGTTTAGGGCATTCTAATAACCTAGGAGGCTAGGTATGTTTCAAAGTGTAGGCTGGTCAGTGTGTGATCCAGTATCGGGACACGAGACGTCCGGAATGCCAGGGTGGCAAAAAGGCTGTCCAGTGTTTTATTACTAATTCAGTTGTGTTGATGGCATAATTTTTACTTCTAACAGTTAGAATAGGCGTCCAACACAATCAGAAAGGTATGTCCTTTAGTTGACCAGCCGAAATCGATGTGGATTCATGACCAGGGGCCCCGTGGGATTTCCCAATCTCTAATGGGTGTTTGGTGGGGATAGTCTAATTCCTTACATTTGTTACACGAGGTTACCCAGTATTCTATGTCCCTGTCAATACCCGGCCACCAGACATAACTTCTAGCAAGGCTTTTCATTTTTACAATCCCCGGGTGACCTTCGTGTAGCATAACTAAGTACCCTAGGTTGTAGTTTGTTAGGAATAACCACCCAATCACCCCATAGTAACAACCTTTTTGAATAGAAAGTTCGGTTTGTCTGGTCTGGAAAGTTTAAAGTTTTTCAGTTTTTTGATTTTTCCGGCCAGCCTTTACCTACCCAGTTAAGAACGCGGGCAGTCAAAGAGTCTTTTGCCGGTGGCTCTGGCGACATCATAAGATGATATGGGTAGATCGGGGCAAGTCTCTATTTTAATGCTGTCATCGCTGTGCCGGTCTTCTTCAGTCGCTGGCAAGGCGTGCTCTGCTTAAAGCGTCCGCATGTGAAATTTGTTTTCCCCGGTTGGTGTGTCAGAGTGTATGAGTAGGCTGCTAGGAACTCTGACCATCTAGTCATTCTTGGGAGAGGATATTTTGGTGTAGGTTTGTTTCCCACCAAAATTCCTATTAGCAGTTTGTGGTCTGTTATAATTTGAAAAGTCCGGCCCATATAGGTACTCGTGGAAAACGTTTCACTCCTGCGACAATGCTGGTGCCTCTCTGTCCAATTGGCTGTAATTCCGCTCGGTTTTGGATAGAGTCTTGAATAATATGCGACGGGCGCTTATCTGCCATCAGGTAGTTGGTGGCTTAGGATGGCACCTACTCTGAATGGGGAGGCGTCGCAGGTCACTCTTAGGGCAGTGTGTTGCTAAATTGAATGAGAACGTTTGATGATGTTAGCAAGCTTTTAATTTTTTGGAAGGCTTTCTTTTCTCTGTAACCCAAGTCCAAATTGCTTTCTTGTCTAAAAGACGGTGCAATGTTCTGTTATAGTGGCCTTATTTGGCAGGAATACATTATAGAAGTTTATTAGTCCTAAAAAAGGCTTGTAGTTCGTTCTTGTTTTTTGGTTCTGGTGTGTCTTTAATCACTTTAATTTTTTTTTGTCTGTAGGGTGTACACCTCTCCGTCTGTTAAATAGCCAGGAATTCGACGCTTTCTTATTAGGCAACACTTTTCTCTTTTCACTTTGAGGCCAGATTCTCTGAACTTAGTTCGTACTTCTTGAGGTCTTTTTTTAAATTGGGTTCATCTTTGGCTGAGATCAGGACGTCGTCAAAATATTGGTACGACTCCTTGTATGCCATTTAGGAGGCGTTCCAGTAGACTCTGGAAAACGCCTGGGCACACTCACTCCAAATTGGAGTCGGTGACACTTGAATGCGCCCTTATGGGTGACTATAGTCTGTGCTTCAGCAGTTTCTGGGTCCACTGGGAGCTGTTGATAGGCTTGTGCTAGGTCAAGTTTAGCAAAAACTTTCCTTTTCCAGGAGTGAAGCAAAATGCTGGACTACAGGCACCGGGTATGCGCTTGGTTGTAATGCGTGGTTCAGCGGTAGCCTTATAGTCACCACAGATTCTAACGGACCCATCGGGTTTGACAGGTGTGACTATAGGTGTTTCCCACTTGCATGGTCCACAAGTTCTAAACCCCCTTGGGCTATTAATTTGTCCAGCTGTTCCTCTATTTTTGCCTTTAGTGTGCAAAAGGAACTCGCCTGGCTTTTTTTATTCTTCGTGGGCTATTTGGGGGTTTAGACTGAAAGAAATGGGATTTCCCGATACTTGCCAAGTGAGCCATCAAAAACGTCCTGGAATTCACGGATGAGGTCGTCTTCCCAGCCGGTTGTAGTCACTCGATCGATTCCGTCATCCCGATGCCCAATGGCGCGAACCATTCGATGCCCAGGAGGCTTGGTCTGTCTCGGTCGACTATGGTCAGCGGTAGCACCTTGACGTGTTGTTGTAGGCGACTTGGAAATGTCCCATGCCGACTACAGGGATTGGTTTCCCTGGTAGTCCTATTGAGAATTTAGGTGCTGCTTCTGTATATCTTTGGGGTTTGATAATCTGGGATTAGCTGTTCATATTGTGTCCCACGATACCATGGAGAGGAAGGACCCCGAGTCCACTTCCATCTTGCAGCTGTTTCCTTCGATTTTTACATGACTTTAACTTTCTTCCCGCTTCTCCGCTGAGCGCTTCCTATAGTGACAGTCTGTGTGATCTGGCTCGCCTTGTCTTGTGCCACTTTCTCTCAGATCGTTTTGGCTCAGCTTGTATTGGGGAATTTTCTGCGTTCTTGTTGGGCTGTAGCTTTTCTTGTTTCTGCAGACTTTCTCGATATGCCCTCGTTTCTTGCAGCGCCCTGCAGATGGCATCGAGAATCTGCATTCGGCTCGGGATGGTTTCCTCCGCAGCCAGCGCATTCCCGCCAATTTCTTCTTTCGCGCTCTTTTTTGTTAGCGTATAGGCAGTGGACTTCGTCATCTTCTTCGCTAGAGTCAGGTGTTTCGCATACTCTTCGTGGTGCGTCGGTGGTGGTAGGTTGTTTTTGTCTTTGGTCGGGTTCGTTTCGTCACTGTGTGTGTTCATTTTCTTCATAGTGACAGCCGATTTTTTTGCGGCTTCAGCGGCTGTGGCTTCCGCGATAGCTTCGGCTATGGTTGATGTTGGGTTTGTTGAGTAATTTACTCTGTGTGGTCGAGTCTCTTAACCCCAACACCACTCGATCCCTCATTGCCTCATCAAGGTTTGAGAATTCACACTCACCACCTATTTGTCGAAGGGCAGCGACAAAATCGGCGACGGTCTCTCCCTCTTTCTGGTCTCTCCTGTAAAATTCGTGTCGCTTTATTAAGTTTGACACCATCGGGCATAGGTGTGCTTTAGAATTCGTTGCAATTTCTGGCCACCGTTAGCTGTTTGACATCTCGGGGCTTCGCTAGGACATTTGCCATCTTGAAAAACGTTTGGCCCAGAGTGTGTTAGGAACACAGCCCTCTTACGTTGCTCTGAATTCCTTCCATTTCATTGCTTTCCAAATACATTTGGAAGCTGGTCTGCATAGGAATCCCAATCCTCTTCGTTGGGATTGAAAGGTGCGGGCGGTGCGTTGTTTCCAGCATTTTCGTCGCCGTCTTTATTTCTTCTCCCTGCGTGCACTGTTTCGCGTTCAGGCCAATCCCACCTTCGTCGCCAGTGTTTTGTTTTGGAAAAACCGAGGGTAGACCCGGTTCAACAACAAAGGCTTTATTCCTTTTCGCTAGTCACTAAATCGGAACGCTTGGCTGAAACGAGGGCCAGCCTTTTATACAGGCTGGCCTGCCTGCTTTAAGCCAATGGGCAGTTGCTTAAATTTGCCGCCTTTCAGCAGCTCTTTTGGATTGGTTTCCCTACGTGAACCAATCCAATGCTTAGTTTATTTGACCAATCAGGTTTGCAGATTTGGAGTCACCCAATTTACATATAGAACAGTTAGTTATGTACCCTCCATGCTCCATATAAACCTGTTTGTTTTAGGAACTAAATGTCTCTCTATTTTATTTTATTTTTAAAACATGGTTTTACATTGTGTAAACTGCCTCAAGTTGCCATGGGTGAATAGGCAGCAATATAAATTAAATAAATAAATAAACAAACAAATAAATAAATCATATGTCTATGGAGATTCTCAGTCATCCAGGTCATGATTGTACCAAATATGCTTTTCAAAAGGCAACTGGGCTTTCTTTATTTTTTCCTTGAAGATCTTTTGCTTCTCATCCAAGATGAGAAGAAATGTGAAAATCCAAATTTTCAACCAACACAACATACATGCATACTTTAAACCCAAGAATACAGAAAGGCAGGAATGTGTCTTCCTCAAGGGTAAAACACCCAGCCACAAAGCAATCCATGTGATATATGCAGTATAATGCAATGAAACATGTGCAGGCCGATACTTTGGAGAAACAAAACATCCACTTCACTAATGCATAGCAAAATATAGGAGAACAAACCCATCAGGACAAGATTCAACATTTAAAAGACAAAGCCACTCTTTTGAAGAAAAGCAAAGTCCACATTCTGGACAGAGAGGACAATTGGTTTGAAAGAGGGATAAAAGAGGCTTCCTCTGTTAAAACTGAGCAGCCCTCTCTCAACAGAGGGGAGGGATATGGCACTACCTATCTCTTATCTCCAACACAATCCTTTCAGCAGTTCTGGGAGAGTTTTGCACTCTGATTCAGGTGACCCTGAGGATACAGATCAGTGGTGGTATTCAGCAACCAGTTCTGGAGAACTGGTAGCGGACATTTTGAATAGTTTGGAGAACCAGCAAATCTCACTTCTGAATGGAGATTTTACAGTAACCTTCCCCCACCAAGCCACGCTCACAGAACTGGCAGTAAAAAAAATTTGAATCCCACCACTGATGCAGATAAATGCCCAAGTGGTCTCAATGACTCTCAGAGTGCTAACAACCAACCTTCAGAGTGCTAACAACCAGATGACTGCAAGGAATATAAATCCTTCCATTCTCCACCATTCAGTCAGAACTGAAGAGGCTTTTGGATGAGAAGCAAAATGTCTTGAAGGAAAAAAACCAAGAAAATCCAGCTGCCTTTTGAAAAGCACCTTTAGGACAATAAATATAATACTTTATCCGCAAACATGTGAAAAGAATGGCTATCACCGATTTCACATTGACCCATATCTTGTTTTCTCTCTCATATATTCATACTAATAACCCCATTTTACTTCCTTATAGAGATATGTTTTCATCAATAAGCTAGAAAATAGATTCTGATACATATTAAATGTGGGTTTCCCACAATTATTTTCAGACAATCCTACTAAAGGAGATTGATAGCAGCAAAGTCATAGTCAATTGGATTGAGATGGGCAGCTCTATAAATTGAATAAATAAAAAAATAAAAATCTGTGGTTGGAGCAGCTCTGCTACTTTTACCAATTTAATTTAGTTTTCCCAATCTCTTGTTCTCTGAATGGATTGGTTTATGGTTTCCATCATCTGCAGAGAGGTGCAGAAATCTCACTAAATTGCCTTTTGAATTAATGAATGCAAATCAGTAAGACAGCTGTAGAGTGATACTTCTGTACTTCATGCAAAACATGTGCACTGTTGCTGAACCATTTCAGGAACCAACCAGAATTCTGTGTATCCTGTTAATTTGATAAATTCAAAAAAAAAAAAGGACAATAATGGCTTCCAAACATTCTAAATGGCCAAATATCCCATTCTAACCTGGAGATTTATTAGCAGCAAGTTGCAAAATTAAATTCATCACATTTTTGAGGCGAACAATAAGGGGTATATGAGACCAAGTTCATGTTTAATAATCTGAGATTGTCAGTGAATAACTATTTTTAAAATACTGTGGAAATGCTATCCCCAAAGCAAATGTTGGTTCTATTTGTTATGGTAGTTTTGCTAGCAAACACAGCAAACACATCTTAGTAATTAATTTCTAAAATACATTTGAAATGTAATTCTTAGATTTGATGACAAAATTGTTTGAAATCCTCTCCTTTACCCACAACATTTTTTTCTTCAAATATTTCCATAAGTTGAAATGGGGATTCATTTACAAACATGTGGGAAGGATAAATATCTTACCATTACAGTCAAACCATGCAATGGGATTTAGTATTCCTCTTGACAACACTCTTTCTTCTGTAAGGACAGAATTAATTTCATTAAGTGTTACTGCAAGTGTAGGAAAACAGTTTGTGGCGAGGTCATTCAGCCAAAAAATGAGATATGTAATTGTAACATATCATCAGAGGAAGGCAGTTTGCTAATGACTTTTGTTGTGGTGAACGCCTCCCCATTTAATGATCTAATGTTGACTAATTCAGATTCCTCTATAGATGAAATGGTCCTGTGATTTTCAGATCCCTTTTATTAATGTCATAGAATCCATTTGAAGTGGTTGATGTTCACTGTGAGAATTCTGTGTTTTGATTCCTGTGTGTTTGCGTGAAGCCACCTACCAGTACATTGGAGCTATAACTGAGAAGAATATACATTTCTCTTTGTTCCTTCCTATTGAAAAGCATAGGAATTGATTTATTATATGTTTTTAACCAAATATACGCTAGCATCCTCTCAAATTACAAATCATACATAATCAGCAATCTGCTGTCAGTTAACTGATCAAATGATTAAAGTTCCAAGTTTAGATCTTGGAATGAAAATACCTAACTAATGATGGAATCAATATCACTGCTTTCCAATTGTTTTTGTAAAGATTGTAAATACAGTTCTGAAATATTACATTAGACAAAATCAGGAGGTCATATGTATTATTTCCCAGATCAGCCTTCCTCAAATCCTCATACATCCAGAATATCCCAAATGACAATGCTACAAGGAAAATGGAATCATAGTTCAAATTTATCATACTAGAACAAGGCTGTCAAACTTCCGGTCTGCAGGCTGGATGTGTCACATGCTGGCCACGCCCACGCCTGGTTTAGTGAAGGGGAAAAAGGCCTCGATATGTTATGTGACGCCACCATGATGACACAAGTTTGACACCCCTGTTCTAGAACATGTTAGGTTTGGAAAAGCTACTATAAGGGAGTCTGAGCACTTTTTAGGACTTATATTGAACATTATGGAGACTTACCAACATCCACTGTAAACAAAAATGTCACCTATCATGCTTATTTAGTTGCACATTTATTTTGTGGGTAGTAAATACTAAATTTGGAATTATACTAGTGCACAACTAAGAGTTAATATGTGGAAAAAGCTCAGATTTGAGCTTTTTTTTCCTATGACAGTGTAAGTGGCAAGGCAACAATACTTTCATGGACTGCTTTTCACTTATGATGATCTGAATCCTTGCATCCTAAAAAATGTGGTAGCAGATTGGTTACAGACAACTTGGAGCATAGGCAGAATCTGGAAGATAAAATTCCCTCATATACATTTGGAGCTAGATGTTAGCTGGATTAGTCTAGTAAAAACAACTGAGGCTAAATCTAGGAGAAGTCCAAGCCTGTGAATACTAAGGAAAGGGACAAACATTATCTGCAGCATCAACTTTCCACATGTGGTTTGGATTCCAGCCCTGCTTGGCTGATAAAAGCTTTCAGGGAGATAACAGAAGGGAGATAACTGAATAAAGGTAGTGATTAGGGCAACTTTTAGAGAGGGTGGCCTTCCTGCCTTGACAAGGATAATATCTGCCCATTGAAACAGCTATCACACCAGTTTTCAGGTTTTTGAGAAGGTGATAGGCCTAAACAGAAGCAAATGATCTGGACACTTTTCATTTGTCTTCTGTACAGACTAAGGAAGAAGTCAGGACCTAAAGATATTTAAAGAGGCATGGTGGCACAGTGGTTAGAGAATGCAGCATTGCAGGCTAACTCTGCATTTCACTGCCAGGACATCGGCTCAAGGACTGAGTCAACAGTCTTCCATCCTTCTGAAGTTGTAAAAGAGGACCCAGATTGTTGGGGGCAATATTCTGACTTTGTAAACTGCTTAGAGAGTGCTGTAAATCGAAGTGGTATATAAATCTAAGTGCTATTGCTAAAGTTCAGAACATCCAAATAATGTTCAGAAATCACTCATAGACATCTTTCTAATTCACTGAACTATGAGAAGAGAAGGAGGTGGAACATAGGTAGACTTGCAAGAATATGATGTTACAGCCAATCTCAATCAAGATACTAAACATACTATGGAATTGATTTCATGAACTAGTTTATCTAGTGAAGCTTCTGAAATTGGCCTTTTCTGACTTGTTGTAGTCTCTGCCCCTAAAGAATGTCAACTTCAGGAACCTGAGGGAGACATCTTCATATTGGCTTCCCTCCTTTGGAATAGTGTACCCCTAGAGCAGAGGTGCCCAAACTTGTCAACTTTCAGACTTGTGGACTTCAACTCCCAGAATTCTCCAACCAGATTTGCTGGCTGGAGAATTCTGGGAGTTGAAGTTCACAAGTCTGAAAGTTGACAAGTTTGGAGATCTCTGCCCTAGAGTGAAAATGGCTCCTTCCTTGCTATTGTTCCTGTGAGCCATCAGAAAATCTTTGCAGGATAGTATAAACAGCTGAATGCCTCCAAATGGTGTTTTGGAGTTTGGAGAATTAGTTGACTGTGTTGTTGTAGCCAATATGAGGGGAGAGAAAATAAAATAATAAAAAAGGAAATAGAGTCTGTTGACCTTTGTTTTCTAATCTTGCTGTCTTTGAACTGGGAAGATTTAGAGATGGCTTTATTATAGCATTTTCTCTCAACTTCCTACCAAGGTAGAAGAAATTGGTCATCAGATATTTAAAAGCCTAGATTTTAAAAATCTGTATGTGACACCAAAAGAATCAAAGGAAGCACTAGGCAAAACTTCGAGATTGCCCTATGCAATGATCCAGCCACCATCTTTATCATCTGCCAAAACAGTGGGAGGTCTAAAGAGTTTGCATGTAAAATGTATCTTTAAATGCAAATACTGTACTATATGACTTTTGCATTCAAATGATTAAAAGAGAGGCTTAATTGAATTTCAAAGAGCTGTTTGGAATATATATTTCAGATTCCATCACTTGTCCCATATCTGTCATTGCCAATGACTTTGAACTCTCTGAATCCAGTTCTGAGTCTGACTTGAGTTAAGAACACTTTCGTATTTTCATAATCTTGCTTTGAGATCATCTTACAATATATATGCTGCACATCCAGTACAGATATACAGACTGTTCTAAAGGCTGAGAAAGCCTATTGTTCATTATAGTTTACAGCTATATTCCAGGGTAGTTATATTTTCCATCCTTCAGTCTCTATATAACCCTTCAAATGATTAGTATTAATTTGCTTCTCAAATGAGAATCAGATGGAGAAAAGCTAATAAGAGAAGTGGAACAGATTAATATTCAATTGAAGCCAGAACTTTTTCATTTAGGATTGATGAATAAACAGATAGAAAAAAGCCATGAGCATTTATTTCAATATATTGTTACTGTACTGTAGCAAGATTATTAAGTGCACAAAGATGGAAAGATTCAGCACCATCTTCCATGGATGAATGGTTGATAAAATTGACAGGACTTGCTGAGAAGACAAACTAATTTCTTTCATTAGAGAAATGACAATATTTATATTTATTGGTGGCTGGAAATTTTTGATTTTTTGTGTATTTTTTTAAAAGTGAACTTGTGATTTATGGCTTTATGGTTAGACAGGATAGATTGTAGAAAGAAGAGACACATGATGTAATTTTAGAGAGAAAGGTTAAAATATAATTGTACTTAACAACTGCTGTGAAGAATATCACAAGTCACTTTGTTATATATTTTTTCCTTTTTCCTACTTTCTTCTACACTTTTTCTTATTGCACGTTTACCTTTTTCTTTCATTTCTCTTATTCCTCTGTTCTATTTTAGTTTGTATGCTTATTAAAACTTGTGTTAAAAACTATTTTTTAAAAATAGAGAAGAGGATAGTGCAAGCCTTCACAACTCTCCTCTTGTTTTATGATGACTGTCATGTTGCTGGCATGAAGGGAGGGGATGGAGGAAGGGAGTGGTAGGGGTGGAAGAGGCCATATATAGCATTTGCTCAAGCCTAAATTTGGACAGAGTTTGCTCTATTTGTGAAACGGAGGAGAAACAAGGCACGCAACCTCTAAGACAAGGTATATTCATTAGAATTCATTCTAATAATCGAATTTCATTGCGCTATTAATTACTGTAAAATATTTTGCATGATTGCTTGAACTGGTGCTTGAGAACAGTTGAGCTTCGAGAACATATTTTATGAGCAAGCTGTAATAAATCATTGAAAGCATTTTCAGGAAGCCTCAATACACATACCATAACTGACCAAGGAATTGTGAAATCCAATGAGTTTCATGTACTTTTTTTTCTTTCTGGTAGTTTGTATAGGACTAAAGAGATAGCATGTTTAGGGTTTTTTTTTAAGTTGCATGCTTTTTTAAAAAAATGAAATCCTTGAGTGTTCTGATATTACTAGAAAATAGACCATGTTCTTTTCTCAGCTTTTTTGTCATATATCCATATATCCAGTATTTTTGTGACATTAGCTTGCATCTATTTTTCTACTCTTTGTTCCCCCTACAATAGCATGACCACCCCAGTGTAGAGATGGTTTGTTCATATTAACTTTTTTCCTCTTTGCTTCCTTGATGTAGGGAAGGCATCAGTGAGATAGCTACAATGTCAGAACCAGCAGCCACTGAGAAGAAGAAAACTCCAGCTGGTTTAAGTGGGCGAAGGGCTGTCCCACCCAATGTTTCCAATGAAGAAGAAGATGAAGTACCTGAAGTAGAGACAATTGGTGTGATACCAAGGGGATTTAAAAGAACAGGTATGACTAACCACTCAATTTGGAACTAGTCAATATACCTGAGAATTTTTTTCTTCACTTTCCTGTCAGCCATAAGGTTGTAAAATATCAAAATTCAGACAGAATTCAAGGGTGCGACACATGCTTTTTCTCTTAGTGATTAGCAAATTGCAGAATATATTGTCATGGGCTAGGGAATACATGGGATATATTCCCTTGCAGTACTATAATACATCCTGCATGCTTGCCACCCAGATATACCCCTCTATTAGGCACTTCCATAAGGGGGGGCTTTTTTGGCAGTTCAACCCATCTCCATGCCTGATCATGTATGCATTCTGGAATGGAGTTTATTTATGGTTGGCTTTGTTGCATTAGTTGAAAAAACATTGCAAAATTAGTCTTTCTTGAAATACTGCAGTGCTTCAGGGAATTCCTTTTGATTTGGTACCTAACAGCTTTCTTGTCCGCATAAAGTTGTTCCCTGCATTTTTAGGTTAGTGGGAATAGATGTGATCAGAGATTGGATTTAAAGAGTTTCTATGGAAAATGGAAACTCAGATGGTGTGGAAGGGCCCATTGTTCCTTTTACCATGCTCTTCATTTTTCTTCTCAGTATTGAAGAGAAATGAAAGAGAAAACAGAGAAAAACTGTTTCCATTTGAAAGGCTCTGACCATTTTTTCCTTAAATTCTATAGTACACAAGAGACGTATAAGAACATTTCTTATTCTTATTATTCAGATATACCCATTAAGATCATGACTTTATTATAATATATCATCATTCCTTCTCCAGTCATGTTAGTTCAGGAGTTGAAGTCCACAAGTCATAATTTTCTGAAGACTCTTAATCTAGAGAAAGGGAAAAGAAGCACTAAATAACATACCACACATCTCTGTATATTCTGATTTATATACTTAATTTCTATAGCTGCCATCTCAATAAATGACTCTGGACATCATAACATAAATAACATAAAAAATAAAGCATCAAAAGGCAATACAGAACAAATATATATGGTCACTGAGTTAAACTATCACCAAAGAAGTTAATATAGTGAAGAAACAAAGCCCATCACACTTTCAGATCTGGACAGGGAACCAGCTCTTCATGACCGTATGAAAGGCCAACAGGGTTGGAGTCATTCTCATCTCTGAAGGGAGAATATTTCAAAGGGCAGGGCTATGGCAAAGATGGCATGTCCCCTAGTCCCTGGCAGCTGACATGCCTTGGCTTGGCAGTAATACGCCCAACTTGCCGAATTGAATTGGACAGGTAGAAACAGCTAGGAGACAAAGATACCTCCACTAACCCATGAAGGGCTTTAAGGTAATAACCAGCACCTTGAATTACACTGGAAACACGCTGGCAACCAATGTAGTTCACACAGTAGTGGTGTTGAACATACATACATTTACAGCTTGTGCAGCCATATTTTGTACTGGCTGAAGCTTTCAAATATTTTTTTAAGGGCAATCCTGTGTAGAGTGTGTTGTAGTAATCCTGATGGAGAAATCACAAGAACACAAGTGGCTCAGTGGTGGGATTCAATTTTTTTTACTACCAATTCTGTGGGCGTGGCTTGGTGGGCGTGGCAGGGGAAAGATACTGTAAAATCTCCAGTCAGAGCTGGTATTTGCTGGTTCTCCAAACCACTCAAAATTTCCACTAGTGGTTCTCCAGAACTGGTCAGAACCTGCTGAATACCACCTCTGGAGTGGCTGTGATCAAAGACTCTCGGTCCATGGATGGGTGCAAAATGATGTATAACCAGAAGGTCCTCCTAGTCATGGCTGCCACCTGGTCTTCCAACAGGACCTGTGAGTCCAGTGGATTCTCAAATTGTATACTGGCTCTCTCTGGGACAGTTTCCAGACTGTCCCATTCCACGAGAGATGGAAAAACCTTGTCACCAGAAGGCTGTCATGTTCAAAGTTACTCATTTTTGTTTGGGTTGAGTTGACACACATTGTACCTCATTGACACACAGGCCCCTACAGGCTCTAGGCACTGGAACAGGACAACCACAGCATTGCTCAGGTGGCCTTGGGTGGAGATGTAAGGCTGGGTACCATCAGCATATTGATGATATTTCACCCAGCAGTCTCATGTAGACATTAAATAGGAGAGAACTGGGCCCTGGGGCACTCCACAGAGCAGGGGCTGTGGGCTGGATGTTTCTCCTCTCCTGCCAGTCAACACCAACTGGAACTGATTCTGGAGGAAGAAGAAGAACCAGTGCAATACATTATGATCCACCCCCTAATCTAGAACTGATTCAGAAGAATCAAGAAGGTCAAGGGTGGATGCACTACCCCTATCATCATCACCCTCTAAAACATAGACAGCAGAAAAACACAGCACAGTACAAATATTTAAAATACAAAATATAGCCATGGAAATGCCTAGCAAGAATTTGTTAGTGAGGAGGTAAGGCAGATTAGTTTTGAAAAATAGTTTCTGAGCTGTCATTTAAAAAAGCAAAACAAAAAGACCTTTTTTTTTAAAAAAAAAGTTCTGAATGGCTCTTGGGATTGCTGGGACAGGACAATATTGGTAGATGCACAGGTTCAGATAGAAGAAGACAGCCTTTTCAATAGTCTGTCCATAAACTGTTCAAGCTCACCACCAGCACTTTTAATATCAGAAACAAAATAGAAGCTAGTGCATCTGCTGTGTTATGGAATCATTTGCCTCTATCTGTAACTTCTGCTAGCAAATGGGTGGTGGCATTCCAGGAGAAGAGTGGGTTTTTAATGCTTTTCAAAAGTAACTATATATGGAATCTATCGC
Source organism: Laticauda laticaudata (assembly GCA_004320025.1). Lineage (NCBI taxonomy): Eukaryota > Metazoa > Chordata > Lepidosauria > Squamata > Elapidae > Laticauda > Laticauda laticaudata. The sequence goes on along the minus strand of BHFT01003958.1, from coordinate 23,703 downwards.
ACTAATTCTGATATGATAAGGTAAAGGAACATAGTGAATTTAACTGTCATCAAATGAGAAAGCTGGAAATTTGAAAGTGAGTGAGTTAGATTGTGCTTTATGCGCAGGGGTCTTCAACCCTGGCAACTTTAAGCCAGTCGGACTTCCACTCCCAGCATTCCCCAGCCAGCTGGGAGTGGAAGTCCGCCTGGCTTAAAGTTGCCAAGGTTGGAGACCCCTGCTTTATGGCATCTTCCTGCTATTTACATATTTAAAAGTTCCTGTAACTGCACATACATAGACTTGCTAAAATGCAGTTTGCAAAATGTATGGTATGGGGCCCAATGGCATGCACACAGGCACACACAAGGGCACACACACAAACATTCATGAAAAGAACTTGTGAATGGAGCTAATCCTCGGCTTATAACCATTCACTTAATGGCCATTCGAAGTTACAACAGCACTGAAAAAAAAATAACTTATGACCATTTGTCACTGTGATGACCATTGCAGCATCCCAGTGGTCATGTGATTTACATTCAGATGCTTGACAACCAACTCACATTTATGATGGTCTCAGTGTCCCAGGGGTCACATGATGATCCCCTTTTGTGACCTACTGACAAGCAAAATCCATGGAGAAACCAGATTCATTTAGCACCCAGGTCACTAATTGAACAACTGCAGTGATTTACTTAACAATGGTGGCAAGAAAAGTCGCAAAATGGGGCAAAACTCACTTAAATTTCTTACATAGCGACATAAATTTTGGGCTCATTTCAGAGGTGGTATTCAGCAGGTTGTGACCAGTTCTGGAGAACCGGTAGCAGAAATTTTGAGTAGTTCAGAGAACCAGCAAATGCCACCTCTGACTGGAGATTTTACAGTATCGTTTCCCTGCCACGCCCACCAAGCCATGCCCACAGAACCAGTAGTAAAAAAAATTGAATCCCACCACTGGCTCAATTGTGGTCGTAAATTGAGAGCTCTGTAATCAGGATCTATAGGAGCAAGGTAGAACAGAGAGGTGTCAGGCGGTGCTCCATTCAAAATCCAAGAAAGAAATACTTAGACTCTTGAATTTAGAGAAAAGTTATCTTTTACTGAAAGTGAAGTGCCAGCAACCAGAGAATTCTGAGATCTGAGAAATTAGACACGCGCCAAAACAGCATATACAAAGTGAGTAAATGTTCCCACCCCAATAGTTCAGATGAAACTTTCCAATTAGAAGAATTGTGAATATGATCATTGTGGGCATCTTCAGGTGATGATGAAGGCCTGCTGTCCGTTGACCTTGGCATACTTGATACACGGGTTGCAGTTGCCGCAGATAGAAAAGAAACAGCTAAGCGAGAAATAGAAACCTAACTCATATTGTATGCTCCCCCCCATTATTACACAACAGAAAAAATGGTAACACCGTCACAGCTCACTTCTCCAGGACTTATCCCTTCCTCCTCTCCCCCGTTTCTTATGGACAGCCGAAAGATGCCAAAGCAATGCAGAGGATGCTGAAGCGAGACATGGGTCGGCTGTTTTGTACTTATGTACGGCCGCATCCTAGGAAAAAGTAATAACCAGCAATTCACCTTAGTGATGTTAGAAGAGAGAGAGAAATATGAGAAGATCATATTATATTAATGCTCTTAAATCAATTACAAAGTAAAATACATCCTGAGGGCTTATCAGCCTGAATCACTTTGGAACAGAAAATGCTTGATCAACTTAGTCGGGCTGTTAACATCAGTGGTTTCGGTTAACCCATTTCGGCTTGTAAGAAGGAAATGTTTCCAAGGCTACAAAGATTACTGGAGCCAAACCCTCTCATTTAGCGGAGAGTCTCAGAATTTTGTTAACTTCAAAAGTTAAAGTGTTCACTTCAATCAGGTATAATTGGTATGGGAGTCAGCTGCGAGGGTCTTAAATCAGACAGTATGTTCAGGTTTTATACAATACTGAACATGGAAAACATGGTGAATTCACTGAGAAGAGTTTTTGGTAGATTCCAGGTTGCTGGATCTGTTACAGGATTCTATAATCTGTTTCAAGTCTCTGCAAAGCGGGTAACCAACATATTTAGGACCAAGCTCTTTGACTTTTGAGTGGTATTAGCAGGTATCTGGTGGACAGGAAAACTTTTGTCGCCCACCTTGATAAATTCTGTGGAGAATCTTTTCTGTGTCTGCAAACTATCTTATGAGCTTGATAGCCTCTATCTAATGCTTTCGGCGTGTTACTGGCGCCAGTTAAGTTGTGAGTCTGATGTTGTCCATTACACTCAACAATGGATTGTTTGGCCTTTCACGAGGAAGTTCAGACGTATGGGTACAAAATCTTGTCTCCGAAGCTACTTTAAATGGAGTAAACTCGAGTACTACTAATGTACGGAGTGTTAATTGCCACTTTCGCGTCAAATAGCCTAGATTAAGTCGGACCAGTTATCTGTGTTGAAATTTATGTAAAGCAATCTAAGACTACTGTCTAATCACTCGTTAGTCCCTCTCACAGGCGCCCATGTGTTTGGGGGTGGTGCGCGCGGAGCTTAAGCCCTGGGTGGAGCTATCAACTCTAGGAACGTCTTCCCCAAAATTTGAGGTAAATTGGACCCCTTGTTGTCGCTGATCGAGAGGTCGTGAAATGAGATTGCATTCTGGAACCACCAGTGTAACTATAGAATTGAAATAAACAGTGTTAGGCGCAGGCTCGATACTTAGCAGATGGAACTTGAACAGAAGGGTTATTGCAATGTACTTGTTTGTGAAAACAAAATCAAGTACTTATCCAGATAACTGTGCTTTCCACTGCTTTCGGTAATTCTACTATAAGGTCCATAAATTATTTCCGTTCCAGGGGGCATGTTGGCTCTAGGCTAGATTTGGAACAACCCTGCCTGACTACGCGGAGAGTCTCTTTGCCGAAGCAGCCAAATTGGACAGCCAGACCTATCTATAATGCTTCAATGTCCTTTCTTTAAAGTAGGCACCAGAACTGCCGCATACCAGGTGTATAGGCTTTTCAACAAAATCCAAAGTGACCAGCTGCTTTACAATCATGAGGCGTTGTTGTAGTATTTGGCCCTTACAGCCTGTGGCACATACAACTTGGTCGCCACCCAACGCAGAACCAATCTCTAACTGTATAGTTCATTTGACACTGAGCCAGGAAGCCAATCATCCAAATCTTAAAGCTTCTTTTTTAGTTTATTCTGGTCAAAGTCATTCGAACTAAATCGCACTCTCTTTTTCTTCTTTTGGCCTCTGGGTGATCACTGGGCGCGGCCTAGATGTTGGTCGAAACAATTGGATCCTTATCACCTCCTGTGCCATACTATTATATTGGGGCGTACGGCTAGCAGAACGCATCGGCCCAATGAATCGTTCTTCCCACCTGAATGTACTTCATTGAGAAATTGAAACGCTAGAATATACTGGCCCAGTAAACTGGTAGGTGACACTTACCGAGGTGTTTTTAAGCTTCCAAATTTTGTATGCATCGGGAGTCCCATACCTCGAAATGATGTTTGCTCCTTCCAGAAAAGGTGCTCCAGCGTCAGTTAAAGGCCCAACAACTGCAAAAGCTTCCTTTTTCCCAGACAGCCGCACCTTCTCTCCGCTTTCAGACAGTTTCTTCGGGAGGCATAGACCACAAGCTAGTAGTCCCTTTCTTGTTGATTTGGACAGTAATTACCGCTCCAACGACGCCACATCATCGATCCGCATCGACGCTTAGATCACGAAAGGAGCCTCATATCCGGGGTGCTTTAGCCGGGTGGGGGGCGGGTGGTTCTAGCAGCAAACAGTCATTTACTTTTCAGAAAGCTGCTTTGGCACTCCATGGACACACCTCCAACAGCTTGCGCTCGGCCTCTGGCCTTCACCTCACGCTTCTTGTTGTTTAAGAGATTTGTGATGGCATTGCTACTAGCAAAAGTCGGAGAAGTGCTGGTAAGGAGGAATGGTGCAAATGCGCAGAAGCTTTGAAATTGTTGTTCTGGTACGTGGTGGAGCGCCGGATTCCAAGGTACAGCGACACACGTTTCTTTGGATCCATTGGTCTAGTGCCCTCGAGATGAAATGCGATACCCATAATAAGGTCAGGTGGGTTCTGGCTTGGGATGGACCCGATGTGCACACGGTTGGATATTTAGGCGAATGACAACTTAGCGCACGACAGTTTCTGTGCGAAGCCGACACGGCGGCCAGTGTGGTTCACCAGTTCATGGGGGGGGTTGTTTTCCGTGTAGATAAGGATGTCATCAAGATGAAGACAAACCCCTGTAAAATGTTCAATGTAACACCGTGATTGGATGCATGGCGGGCATGGAGAAGGAGTCAGCTGGGGCCCGCGTTGTAGACGCGGCAAGAGGAGGAAGGAAGTGTGAGTGGTTGGAAGACGAACGCCAGCGGGGGGCAGTGTAAAAGCCAGTCGTCCACTCATACCCTTCCCTTAATTTGATACGTTCGGTGGGTCTGCTCTCTCACATCCAATTCAGTGGTGAAAATCTTCCCTTGGCTAGGTGGCGCACATGTCCTTCATCAAAAAGGAAGGGGTATATCGTTTCCATGGAAATGGCGGTTCAAATTCTGAGTCAACACACCAAGCGTTTTGAACCAATCTTTCTTTTCACGGCAACAATCACTGGAACAGCCGCTAACCCGGGGCCTAGGCAGGTTGAATGAAACCACGTTCAGAATTTTTATCTATAAACAATCTTAGCTCCTCCAATCCGCGGTGGTCGCTGTCATTGAAGTGTACAACTTCGGGTTTACAGGAGCTTCACCGGCCAGGCAAAATTTCAATAGCAGTCTTTCGGCCGGCTGGGACGGAAAGCCTCATCCGGAGGCCTTACTCAACTGACACTTCTTTTTAAATCCCAATACTCTTTGAGGATTTCTGCTCATCCCTTGTCAACGGTTTCATACTTTGGAAGCTGATTTCAATTGGAAATCCATGGAGCTTCGGCGGAGATTCCCCTCTTTTTTCTGGTCGCTGCTTGGTGATGTATGGCACAAGCAACCCCTTTTTCCAGTTGAGCCTGGGGGGTCCATTTTCCAGAGCCAGGGGCAATCCCAGTATTAATGGTTGCCTCCACCACCAGGGACCACAATAAAAGCGCAGAGTCTCATCATGCTCTCCCATGATCATTTTCTAGAGGTTCCGTGATAAATATCGTGCGGCAACCTCCACCAGCACTGATCCATCTTAATTGCAAAAGGAAATGGGCATCTCCAAAGGTTTTAGTTTTAAGCACATTCTCCACTCTTCCGTGTTGATTATACACCTTGTGCACTCAGAATCTACAGGGCTAGCAATTTCCCCTTTTGACCCCTGAATTGGTACTCCCTCAACTTCAACCTGGAATGTCTAAGGCCCACGCTGACTTTACCAGGAAGTTGTCTCTCCGAGTCGAAATCCTCCTCCCTCCAACGCGGGTAACTGGAGGTTTCTGATTCCTCTCCTGCGGGAAGGGTGACCTCTGCTTCCTTTTCGCACCTTTAGTTGCTGCTGGTCGCGAGGCTTCGCTGGGGATTTTTCAGTTTCTTCCCTTCTTTTGATGCCCCCTTGGTTCCCATTGACTGTTGCAGATTCACAGCCCGGTGACTCTCCTTCCCGCATCGAAAGCAGGGGTTCTACCGAGGGGTTGGGTCTTCGCCCACTACTCATTCCTCCCCTCTGAGTTTGGTGGACCTCTTAGAGGAGTGGGGGGGAAGGCTTGCTCCACCTCCCCATCTGTCTGCTGTTGCGGTTAAAATCAATTTCCACGTTCTTCTGCAGCAAGTACTCAATTCTCAACGTCATTGGGTCTGCTTCTACAATGCGATCTCTGGTACCACATCTTCTATTTAAACTCTATCTTTAAACAGCTTCTTCAGTGTGTCCGGAACCATCCCATCAGATATGATCGCGATGTCACTTGTGGGTTCTTGATTCTTGGATGTAGTCAGCCACGACCTCGCCCTGATTTATGGCTCACTTTATCTTATCCCAGGCTTGTCTCGCCAGTGGCGTCCTAACCACTAGCCCTCAGCGCAATGTCATGAACAGCGTTTTATATTCATCAAACTGGGGCAGCATTACATCATTATGCAGGTGTCATCACCTAACTTCTGCATGCTGTTCCCTCCAGACCCTGTAACACATCTCCACTTTGGCTGCTTCTGATGGGAAAATCGCTCCCGTATTCTTCCATATAGCTCCAAACCTTGGCTAGGAGAAAAATCCCAAATTTTGGGATTTCGCCCTGTATTTTACTTTTAACAGGAGGTCAGTCCTAGGAGCTCTACGCTATCTAGAATTACCCACCGCCCGCTTAGGGACCCCGGCGGAGCTGCTGCTGGCTCAGGTCGTAGTTTATGGGAGAAGGGGCTGGCTTCTGCGTTTCTAGCTGGCACGTATACCCCCGTTTCCCTTCCAATCATTATCTTTGTTGCCACTTTGGGGTGTTCATAAGGCTTGTCATTCAGAGTCTCCGACTGATCCATAAGAAGTTAGTCTCTCTTTTCCTTCTCATTTCGCCAAATGGCTCCTCTTTTCCACGCCGGCGGGTGTTGTGCATCCGGGGGGGGGGGTCCTTCGTCGATCTCCCAGCCAACCCCCACAACCATCTGGCTCCACAGCTGGTCCTATTCCAGAATTTGAGCTCTGCTTAACTGATTATGGCTTTCCTTGTACTCTAGCCCAACGAATTTGCCCTCCAATGGCTCCCAGGTCTTTCCTGATCGACTAGTTGAATGATTACAGATGTGTTCAGGCCCCTTGAATGTAAAATTGTCAGGACTGTTATTCTTCTGGTGAGGCTGGTAGTGAGATTCAGAATAATTGTCAGTGCCGGTGCTCATCAAAATCCAAGAAAGAAATAACTTAGACTTTAAAGGTTAAGGAGAAAAGTTTTATTCTTTTTCTGAAGTGAAATGGTCCCGCAACCAGAAAACTTCTGAATCTTGAGAAATTAGGCAACGCAATTCACATTATTACAAGTACGTTGATGGATAGTGTTGCCACCCCCATTTTAGTTTCAGGAGGGATTGACTCTCCAATTAGACAATTGACATGACACTGATTGAGTATGGGCATCTGTCACGGTATTGATGAGCCTCCTGTCCGTTGACCTGGGCATCTATCTTGATAAGGGTGCATCGTGTCGACAGCAGAAAAAAGAAGAGCTAAGCGGAGAAATAGAAACCTAACTCTTATTGTATGCTCCCCCCTATTGACACAACAGAAAAATGTTGACACCTCCAAGCTCACTTTCCCAGACTTATCCTTCCTCCCCTCCCCCCATTTCTTATGACAGCCGAAAGATGCAAAGCAATAGTAGAAGATCTTGAAGGCTGACAGAGGAGAGGTAAAGACAGAAAATGGAAGGATGAGGTTACCAGATTAACTGATTATATTACATAAGGTAATACAGGTCTGAGACCAGTTGTCTCCCAACTGCCCCGAGTAGCAGATGAAATGGAAGATTAACACGGCAGCAGACCCAGCCGCAGCAGGCTATTTGGAGACATGGAGCAATATGACCTTTGTCCACTGGCAACAGCAATAAAATTGAGTGATAGTTACCAGTTGGAAGGAATTCGACTTTGGAATTGGAACTAAGCGATCCAGGTCAGAAACAAAGCTAAGGAGCACTTGAAAATGCAGCAAAGCCAAGAGGTTGGAAAGATAAAAAGTTGTAGCCCAGTCCTGAAGACCCTTATGGTCCTTTTATCTAGGGGAGGTTAATGAACCAGCCTCAATGACTGGAGCCAATCCAAAAGGTGAGGATACTACACTGCCAGGAAAGCACTTCAGGCAATAATAGATACAGTTCGCAGAAGCATGCGACAGATTTGAGTCAGGCTTTCTGGAGATACTTAAGAATCACATTAACAAAACATTTTCATTTGGAGCACCTCAGAAACACTGCCCTTTTTTATTTTTATTTTTTGTAACTGGTTGTTGACTATTTCATTAGAACATCTCTCATATCATCTCGTGACTTATTTTGCATCCCCAGAAGGTTCCACTGTAATTTTATAGGTCTCTATATCTTTATATCTCTATATCTATAAAGGTCCTGATGTATTAGTAATTATGATAGCTAGTGAATACCATTCATATTTATGTTCCTTTTAAAGTAAAGAACTTGCCATTGAAGATAGTCTACCTAAAATTGAGCAACGGTACATAATAATACCCAAGGTTCAGGGTTGGTGTTCAGCAGGTTCTGACCAGTTCTGGAGAACCAGTAGTGGAAATTTTGAGTAGAACCGGTATTAAAAAAAAATTAATCCCACCGCTGACAAGGTTATATATCTGAACTTTGGCTGTTCCATACAATTTTCAAAGCTAAGGTTATAGATAAACTTGCTATTTTAAAAAAATGTATTTCATGAACATTAATTTTTTTTAAAAATAGCATCAAAGGTGACTGCAATGTTTTTAGAGGAGTGGAGGAGGGTTTTTTGGGGTCTGTGTGCTCTGTTTGAGAGAAAAACTCATCCTTTGATAGTTCTACATATTTGGATTGGGAGCATTTTTTTTTTCACTGATGCCAACCTACTACAAATAGCCTATTATTTCTTTAAACCTGTAAATTAATGCTAAAATTCCCTAAAATGATTTTTTCAGTTTTAATGTCTTGGAAGAAGAAGCCTTCAAAATGAGCTGTCCATTTGTTATTTCAATAGAGGGTTAAGAAAACAGCCCTTGTCTCCAAACAGAATTGTCAACCCTTCAGATTGCCCAGTTCAATCTGTTTTCATTTTGCTTAACATGACTCTGATCAGGATTTCTCGTCATTCATTTGTTCTATGTTTCATACCTTCAAACTTTTCTAAGTGTGCTTTGTGAGTTTTCACTTTTGTGCATGCGCATATGCATTGGCAGACACCCATATAACATTCAGAGATCATTTCAAGCATGGCTATCATCATTCTGGTAGAAATCCCAGGAGGAGTTCCTCACACAAATTAACAACAATCTTGTCAGGGTTGTTGTAAATTGGCTTCTGGCACATGTACAAGAGAGTGAAGTGAACAGATGGTCCGGGTATGAAGAATCAGTGGGGAGTGTACTATTAAAGAGAACCTGCTGCCATGGAGATGTGGCCTCTCACAGGGAGTTGGTCCATTGGAAAAGCTGTGCTGAATACATTCTTGATATGCTCGATGAGCTCCAGGTTCTTTTGTCCAAGGAACTGGTTAACATGTCAAGGTCAGGTGGCTCATGGACAGCCAAGGACACAGCACATGAGTTTTTTCTTAGAGCTATTGACACACTGTTATGTTCCAGTGAAAATAGATGACATGCTTTTCTAGAATTTTTGCTGGTGTTCTGGGCAAATTTAGATGTTTGGGAATTGCTGTGGATAAATGAGGCAGGAGGGGAAGGAAGTCTTTATGTGTAGCTCAATTCTTTAGATACAGTTCAGTCCTCCTGCTTCTGTTGGAACAGGGTTGTCAAACTTGCAGCCCGTAGGCCAGATGTGTCACATGCTGGCCACACCCACACCAGGTTTGGCAAAGGGGACGACATGAGTTTGATACCCCTGTGCTAGAATGTATGAAGGGGATTTCCATCAATAATCTTTGTTTAAAGAATTCTTACCTCTTGACTATCATAACATGACATTTGCAAATTTAATAGAAAGGAGAAATATTTCATATTCTAAAATATAATCACTTTTTTTCTGTAGTGGGATAATGCTCATAGATTAAAGTGAACGTTCTCTTTGGAAAGAATATAGGAGAAGGCAAAAAATATTTTTCCTTCAGAACTCTATGTGGGCAGGGTTTGTTGTGGTAACTAATGGATCCACACTCAGAGCAACCGGGGTCATTCGGCTAATTAGTTCCTAAAATACTGTTTGTTTGTTTTTTTAAAAAAAGATCTTAGCACTCTGCCTGCATTATTGTGAAATTCATGTACAGTTGAAGGCAGATTAAATATTACATTTTGAGGTTATGTGATGAAAGTTCTCGGATGCCAGGGTGTTCAGTGTGACATGAAAATCAGCAGAAATATTTGTGGTTTGTTTGCAATGTCAGCAAAAGTATTAAGAAATTTGTAACCCGTGAAGCCCTAATTCTGCTTCAAAAAAAAAAAAAAAACAAATGAATAGGAAAATATAANAAAAAAAAAAAAAAAGACAAATGAATAGGAAAATATAAGAACATAAGAACAATCAGGCCAATACTCTTCTTTATCCAGCATTAATAAATATGATGCTAGCAGTAATATTACAAAACCAAGTAGGTCGTATTTCTAAATAAAGTAATTTTGCTTGTACAACAGCCCGGAGCTTCAGATACTCCTGCAGTGCTCATAATGGTGCAAACATTTTCCTGTTCAATTGTTCTTGTGAAACTGAATTTGGGAAGTGTGTTGCTCATAACCTTCAGATAATGTTGAATCTCCAAGATTAGTAGTCCTGTATAAGAACTATCCATAAATCTATCCAACTCCTCCATTTAAAAACACCCAAATTAGCAGCCAGCATTACGTCTTTTGGTAATGTATCACAGACATTGTTACTGTGTTTCCTTATGTCTGCTCCAGGGGTGGGCTGTTGTGGGTTTGCCTGGGTTCAGGCGATCCTCTAGCTAAGATTCTGTGCAATTCAGCGAACCCACAAATCCCACCCCTGGCTGGCCCTGCCCACCCTGCCCCTCCCCTCCCACGAGTCCCCACATGGACTGTTTTGGATGCCAGGTAAGTACAGGGCCCGCATGGAGGCTCGGAGAGGGTGAAAAACGGGCCTCCTGGAAGTTCCGGAAGGCTGGAAACGGAGGGCCTCCGGAGCCTGGGGAGGGCGAAAACGGTCCCTTCGCTATGGTACAAGAGGTCGACTAGGCTAGACCCACTCATCAACCAGGCAGAGAACTGATTGCTGATAATTTTGAAGCCCACTCCTGGTCTGCTCTAAATCTCTTTCTAATCAACTTTATTAGATGATTGCTGATCCTTGGATTTGAGGGCAAACTGTTTCACTTTGTCCATGTCACACATACATTTATACACCTCCTCAATTGTGGCTCTACCATCATTTTTCCCACCTAAGAGTCCCAAACTTTCTAGCATTTTCTCATGGTAAAGGAACTTGAGCCTTCTGACAACTTTGGTTGACCTCCTCTACACTATTTCCAGCTGCTTTATTTCCTTCTTCAAATAATAATGTGATGCAGTTGCTCAATAGCTTTATACAAGGGCATTACAGATGCAGAGATACAATGGAGAGGTTTAAATTCATTACAATGTTGGTGGCTTTATTTCCATTTCCCTTCTTACGTGATTCCTAGGATGGAATTGGCTGAGCCCTGAGTTGTCACTAAAATCTCCATTATGATTCCCTAAATCTTTGGGATATTAGTTATAAATAGCATATAAACTACTAGATCTTGGGGGAAAGGATTTATAGTTTTACAGTTACTTGTATTAAATTTCATTTGCAATTTGGTTGACCAATCATCCAGTTACAATATATTCTTCTGGAGTCCTTCTAGCCACATTGGGTTTTTACTGCATCAGCAGTGTACTATCATCCACAAATTTGGCTCACTGCTTATGACTAAGTCAAGAATATTTACAAGTAACTTTAAGCAAGATCCCAAAATAAATCCCTGAAGCACATCATTTCTTACTTCTGTCTTTTGAGAAAATTGCCCATGTATTCCTCATCTTTGCTTTCTTTTTTTTTCCATCTAGATCTGTGTCTTTAGAATGTCACTGTGTATTCATATCTAACAGAATTTTGCATTTTTACACATATAGAATAGAATAGAATAGAATAAGACAGAGTGGAAGGGACACTTGGAGTCTCTAGTCCAACCCCTGCTTAGGGGGAGAAACTCTATACCATTTCAGACAAATGGCTGTCCAATCTCTTCTTAAAAACTTTCAGTTTGGAGTATTCACAACTTGTTCTGACCCAAGCCTCATTTCAAATCAAACAAAATGAAAACAGACATGAAAGCAAAAACCCTTTTTAATGCGTCTCTGTGAATTCCGTTCATTCAAAGTAAGAACATATTAAAACTAACTCTCCGAGATAAGAGCAAGCCCTATCAAGGCTGTGCAAGGCTGCCAAGAACACAAGATAAATTGCCAGGAAATATTCAAAGCCAAAAGTCTCCGAAAACAAACCAGGATAGAACCGAACTTCCATGGATAACTTGAAGTGCAAGAACTTCTTTGCTTCCTGCAAGGAACATCCACCTCTGAGGGCTGGCTTTTATCCCTTAAGGAAGGGCCATAATCTTGCAGCCTTACTCCCAAGTCGCCTGTGCTGTGCAGCTGCTCTTTCCTTTGAGCAGCCCTGCGCGCGCAAACACTGGGCACAGGCTCCTCGGGGTCCTCTGCATCACTGCTGCCAGACTCCACAAGCCCTGAAGGCAGCACCCCACTCTCTGATAGTCCTGGCCACATCCTTGCATCACACGCAGGCCCCTCATTTGAGTCCTTGCTCTCAGAGACCTCAACTGTCCGCACCTGCTGCTGACGAACCACAACACAACTTCTCAAGGCAAGTTTTGTTCCCACTGATCAATTGTTTCCGTCAGGAAATCTCTCCTTAGTTCTAGGTTGCTTCTCTCCTTGATTAGTTTCCATTCATTGCTTCTTGTCCTGCCCTCAGGTGCTTTGGAGAACAGCTTGACTCCCTTTTCTTTGTGGCAACCCCTGAGATGTTGGAAGACTACTATCATGTCACCCTTAGTCCTTCTTTTCATTCACAGAGTCTCCCTTCACCCTCTCCTCACTATATGCCATACATGGACCCCAAAAATCTAGAGGACCCGATTTTCAGAAAACTTTGTCTCCTGCCACCTAGTGGCAGATTTATGTAGCTTGAGGAGCATCATATGAGAGAGACTTGGGATGCTGTGCCGTGGTGAGGAGGGGTGGAGAAGCTGCTTTCTAGACATAAAATCTTAGGGCTATACCTGGTATTCCTTCTCCTACCGCACTCCTATGTATTTTCAAGTATAAATCAGAGTGTAGCCTTGGTATTCGCAACTGAGGTTTTAAACTGGAGATATTTTGACATAATTGAGGATGACCATGCTCCAGGAAAATAAAGGACTCCTCTTCTCTTGAGATTTGATTCATATATTACTTGAGGCAGCAGAACACAGTTTAAATTACATTTTGGCAGGGTGGAAATATCTACTGGGAATATGTGTTATAAAACACAAACCAGCTTGCAACATGGGTTTATTAGAATGATACTAGGTGATTAATCCTTTGGGAGCTACTGTCCTGAGGTTCTTTAGTCTGTCTAAAGACGAGCCTTATTAAAGTTTTTTTGCAATGGCCAATGACATAAAGAGCAGTATATTTTCCTAGACTAACCACAGGACTCTGCTTCAACATTACAATAAGGGCGTTCAGCTGTTGAATTAAAATTTAATTTGGAAGTGGGAGGATTGCCTCCAGGCTGCATTATCTGTCTTCAAAGGGTCTGCATCATTGATGAGGCTTCCTTTAAGGTCAGAAGTCTGGTATTCTGTAGTTGGGAATGGGAAAAGCTGAGAAGAGCTGTTAATAAGGACTGCAGAAGTTATACAAGATAAATCAGCAGTTCCTGTAGCTTTTAAGAACCCTCCCCCACTTCCCCACTCCCAGATATATTTTGTTTGTGCTTGTTCTTGTAGAAAACAGGTCTGGCAAAATTTGTTTCCAATAGAAGAGAGTATGTCACAGGGTTGAACTGTGGAGTCCCTGGTGCTGTCTGAGCTTGCTTGGTTGTTGACTTGCAGACATGTCATTACCTGACTAGAAAACATAAAATAATGTTATCTAGATAACATCTACAAGCCAACAGTCAAGTTCAGGGAACACCAAGGACCTCATAAAAAGCATGTGTGTACAATTTCACATGTATTCACTGGCCAAAGTTGCAGAAATTGGTTTTGTAGTTTTGCTTGCTCCCACTCTGTGTCATGAGGTTTAGAAATTTGCTACATCATTCATTCTTCAAAATAAAACTTCAGGTCTTATCATTTCTTCCAACATCACAGGGCAGTCACTTGGAAGAACATTTGTCAACTGTGTGTCGAAGTAAAAAGCCAATGAAACTGATAGGTTTTTATTCAAAACAGAATTTTGGAAACCTGCTAATACTAAATTAAAGGCGTGATATGAACACTCATTAAGCCAGAGAACAATAAATAAAATATCCTTTTCAAGCCAGGGTCATATTTTCAGCCAAACATAAATATCCAAATAGCAGCTAATGTATATCATGTGTGAATGCTGAATGTCTCTTTAAAAGGACACCAAGAAGAAAAGTAATGCTCACTGTTCCAAGCCACAACATCCAAATAACTTAAACAGTCATGATAAATATGTTTATTGAATGCTGCTTTTAAATATTAAACAAGGTGGAAAAGTAACCTTTTTTCCAAATATGTAAAAACATATATTATAGATCGTAAGAAACTGAGCGCTACTGGAATTCTTAATTTATACTGGTATTTCAATCATATATATTATCTGAGATGCTCACTTTGTTGTATAGTAAATGAGAATAAATGCATGGCTCATTGCTAAACTCAGCTCAATTTAGTTTTGATTGTTTATGACATAGATCTTCACAATGTTGCAAGCATAATATATTAGCTGAATATGAAAAATAAATAAGTTAAAATAGACATAGCAAGTCCAAAACTGACAAATTCAAAGCTAAATATAATATCCCATAACACCAGTTTCCTGGCATTTAATTTGTATTACTTCAATCAATGATAGAGGGGGAAAATAATCATAACAGTTAACTGTCATATCCCTTGGCTCAGACTTTTAATAATGTAGGAAGTTATCACAAAATTGGTAGCTTGATTGGCTTGTTTTCTTCTTTAACAAGTCAAGGGTGGGGTTTTTTCTGCCTTAAAACAAAGGGTAAGTTAGGAAATAAAGGGGAGGATCCTGTTTGTCTCCTCTAAAATGATAAAAGCATAGATTTTAAAGTATCACCACCTTTTCTCACAAGGTAGTTACTCACATTTATCCTCAGATATTTGAGAAAAATTCTTTGCCTCTCAATCCAATAGTCTGTTCAAATGCAGAGAAATTGCCAACTAACATAAGCATGAATTTTCTGTGAAATACATTAAGCAAATGGAATTAATTGTGGGGAAATGGCTGTGCTAGCTTTAAAATATGATGTTTTCTATTTCTGTTTACTTGAAGATATTCTGGAAGTCCAAGCAGTCCAGGTATTCAGCCGTGAATATGAAATTAATAAGAAGGAGCATCACACAGACAAATACTACAATTTCAAACTGATTGTGCGCCGAGGACAGACTTTCCATATTCAGATTACGTTCACTCGTGCATACAATCCAGAGAAGGACCAATTCTGGATTGAATACCTTATAGGTAAGTGACAACTAGTGCCTCTTCTTGTTCTTGTCTCTCTTTTTATCTTGGAAAAGCAGTGGCAAAACATTATAAGGGTCGTTTATCATGCAAATCCTGCAGATGTATATTTTGTCACAATATCTCAGACAGGAACTTAAATACCTCTCCCTTGCCTCTGGGAACATCCATAACACACAAGTGCACTGAGGGAAAAAATGGGCAAAGGGAGTGTAGGAACATGTAGTTATGCTTTAAAGCAGGCACAGGTATTTGGTAGTTGGAGACATATAGAGAGATATATGTCAATATCTATAATATATATTCTACATCCTTTGTGTCTTTATATGTCTGCAATGGTTTCAACGTAGCAGAAGAATCATATTTGTAAATTATGGAGTTTTGATAAATTTTGGAAATGAAATTTTTGGGAAGAAGCCTCTAACAGTAATTTAAAAATGGTGGTACATGCAGTTTACAGGCTGCAAGCTTGATTGGGGGGTATCTCCTAAATTAGTGCTTTTTAAACACTCAACACCCACCCAGGGATTCAGGAAACCAAAATTATTTGCCAGAGATTGAAGTTGTATGCAAACATTCTCATTATAATTCACTTGTTAAAAATAGTCTTTTTTAATAAAAAATATTTATGTTCATATCTAATAATAGCTGAGGAACCCAGAGCAGGATGGAACCCATTAAAAGGCTGACATAATTGTGTGTTTTCGCCAGGGTAGAGGTGGGGGATGATTGTTTCATTATTTTACTATTTTTATTTATTATTTTCATTTCTTTTATATTGTGTTTTTATTTCCTGTAAGCCACCTTGAGTCGCCATGAACGAGTAGGTGGCAATATAAAATTTCCAAATGAATGAATGAATAAATCAAATATATTTAATATTGTTGTTTTTACATTATTCAATAAATAGATATCATGTGTGGATTATTTTAATTTTTAATATGGTGAATATTGATAACATATAAGCTCTACAAATGAAAGCTCTTTGCGGTCCGCCATAATTTTTAAAAGTGGTGAATGGAAAAGCAAAATTTTAAGAAATACTGTCTCAGATGTTCAATGCATGAGCAAAAGCAAAAAGCACACCCCTCCCCCAAACATTTTTCCAAGGTTGTGGGGAATGGGGGGAGGAGGACAGAGAGAAATGGACCTCAGGCTGTGGATGTGTACTTGTAATGAATATCTGCAGGAGGGCCAGGTATGGTGCCAAAATGGATCAGAAAGCATTAAGTAAAGTCAGAGATGGCAACCTTTCCAGGCATTGCAGGCTATGGTTTGATTGCACCTGGTGCTTGCCTGCCTATTTATTTATGCATATGGTATGTGTAAGGTTGAAGAACTTTTGATATTTTCAGCACACAGTTACTGAATTGGTGATATTCTGAGTCTCCTGGATACCATTATTGAAATCTTACAGTGCTACAGAGCTCAGAAATAAAGAAAAGGCCAGAAAGCAAGTCAGATCTAAAACAAACAAACAAAAAAAATGTGTCCTTAAAAATCAAGATGTGAACATCTGTAGCATCAGAATATTTCTAATATTCAACTGAAGTCTACCTTCCTGTAATTTAAATTCATTCTTCTGTCTCCTGCACTGTAGAATGATGTCTTGGCTCTCTTGTGGATGATATTATCTGCAGTATCTTTCAAGTTTCACAACGGTATTATCAAATCCCCATAAATAAAATACTGTAAGACAGAGCTGTTAAACTCTTGGCCTGTGGATGACATGTGTCACGTGCCGGCCACGCCCATGCCCGGTTTAACAAAGGGGAAAAATTTGTGATACATCACGTGACACTGCCATGATGATGCGAGTTTAACACCCCTGCTCTAAGACAAGCCTTCGTCTGAGCTGCAAAATTCCAGGTGACTGCCAGATGAGAGCAAAGAATTAGAAATTTCTTTATTCAGCAATATCTCAAAAATATTGCAGTTTGGTTCGAGACCATTCCAATAAAGCAAATGTTGCAATAGCGTGAGTCACAGCAAATTTTTTTTGTTTCCCAGTGCACATAAAAGTTATATTTACACAGTCTATTAAATGTGCAATAGCACTATTCTTTAAAAAAATCAATGTACATGCCTTAATTAAAAAGTACTTTGTTGCTAAAAATGCTAATCACCCTCTGAGCCTCAATGAATTATAATCTATCTGTTGATAGAGGGTCTTGTAAAAAACCGCATTATCTGTGAAGCGGAATAAAGTGAAGAGTTAGAAAATGAGGTACGCCTGTATTCCTTTGCTGCCATCTGGTGATTGTAAAATATTTGGGGGCACACCTAATTTCTCTCCCTTCCTTGATTGTAAAATGTTTGGGGGCCTAGCTATGGCACACCTAATTTCTCTCCCTTCCATGTTCAGAAAAGGGGAGGAAGGAAGAGCCAATAGCAATTGCTGGGTAAGCTGTTTGAGTCTTCAAAGTCATTCAGTACATGCTAAGGAGGACTTGGTTGTCACAGAAACAGTAAATGATGGCTTCTCTCCTCACTGCATTGTTCTCAAGATGTTTTGAAAACGTTCTCTTGATGATCTACTCTTCAGGCCTTGCAGAGATCAATGAAAGACTGCAACTATCTAAGGCAGCCTTTGTCAACCTTTTTGTCCTGGAGGGACCCCTGCATAAAGATAACAAAAATACAAAAACTTCACAATCCAGTTCACTTCTAACTGCACAATCTATGTTTTACAAAGTGGCATGCTGGCAACTGAATCATGGCACTGTAAGAAAAAAATATCCATCTGGTTCAGTCCCAAGAAAGATACTGGGAGAAAGATACTGGAAACATGAACAGAACCACCAAACACATGGTTCTGGTGAAGCAGACAAAATGGAGTTGAGAGTGAGCTTTGCACTTGAGCTTCCTGTTCCTGTGCAAGAACATGTATTCTATTGGCTGTTCTCAGACTCCCATGGGGCCATATAGGAATCATAGCTGGTTCTATAGGTATAGTACAAATCCTAGGTGCTTGTGTAAGCTATGTTTGGTTGAAGTTTGGACTGCTCTGAGGGTGATGCAAAAATTCCTATTGTGGCTTAATGGCTTTGTCCTGTGTTGGATCATGAGTGATGGCTGTTTTTAATCCAACTATTCTGCCTTTGTTTCAAAATATCCTGTCTTGAATGGATTTCCAAATCTGCATTTCTAAAAGCTGGCCTCAAGTATCTGCTGGAGCTATGAAGAAAAGTGGGGGGGAGTGCTTTCTGCCTCTAAAAAAAAAGGCATGTTCCTTCATTTCTCATTTAGGGAAAGATAATTTTTTAAATATTTCTCAAAATATTTCATTCTTCAAGGAGGGGGTGGAGTTCCCATAGTGCGTAAAAATTTGCAACGTTGGAATGGTAGCATTGTGTGTGTTTTATTAAAGTGATTTTTTTTTAAAAAAAGTGATTTCCCCCCCCCCCAATCACAGTCTCTTGGAACTGTGGTTAAGCAAGGTTGCTCTAGAGCTTCCTTTCTCCCTTTTTGAAGATATGGGAGGCAATGTTTGCATCCTGTCATCATCTGGCCCCATCATCTGCTTCCTGGAGATTCTCAAAGACAACGTAGAAAACTTTGGTCAAATGAATAGCATATTCCTTCATTATCCTAGGACGTTATTCATCTGACCCTGGAGATTTAAACATACTGTCCAACCACCTTTTTGTCAGTCTCAGGTAATCTGCTCTTCACACATACTTGGTGGAATCCATATCTCTTCTCAGAAAGGATTATGGACTGTTTCTTACTGTCTCCTACTTGTACCACAAAAGTGCCTCAATAAAATGTTTTTAGGAGGGGAGGAGCTCTTCCTTTGGTCTGATCTCCAGCCACTAACAGACAATTTGGAATTGTAGATAAATGTTTCTGCTAAATTATTGTTTCTGCTAAAAAGATAGTATGATATGCAGATATGCATCATGCATGCAAATCTGTATTTCTGAGTAAGTTCTGAATAAGTTGCATTCACATTTTATATTTTGAAATATTGATTGATTGATTGATTGTGTGTTCACCCAGAAAAGGGAGGAATTATTGATGACTAATTGGGTATCTACCATCTCATAAAGTAAATATTACTTATGGGCTAAAGGTCCTGTTAACAGCCAGTTTGATGATTGTTGGTTCAAAACTGGGGGGCCATGACTTCTATTCCCGTCTAGGACACAAAGTCAGTTGGGTGACTGGGGCAGTCACTCATTCTTAGCTCTAGCAAGAAGGTCAAATGGCAAATCACTACCAAAATCTTGTCCTAAAACTGAATGGACTTGTCCAAGCAGTTGCTATGAATCAAGATTTAATTGAAGATTAATAAAGCCATTCTTCTGTTAGGATTAACCACTTTTATAATTTTATATGTTAATTTTTAAGCAATCTAAATTGAGCAGTGCATGCACAAATTTCCTGCTCTGAAAATCCAATTTCCTTGTTCATTTTCCTGACATTTGAGTGGCCTGGTTCCTAACAGGCCACGGACAAGTACTCATCCACAAACAGGGAGGCTGGATACCTCTGCTTTAGAGATGTGCTCAAGCAGGGCTGTCAGCCTTCAAGATCTTCTACTGTTGCTTTGCATCTTTCAGCTGTGATAAGAAACGGGGGGGGGGGGGGGGGGGGGGGNCAACTGCAACCCGTTATCAAAGTATGCCAAGGTCAACGGACAGAGGCCTCATCATCACCTGAAGATGCCCACATGATCGTATTCACAATTTCTAATTGGAAGTTTCATCTGAACTATTGGGGGTGGGAACATTTACATCACTTTGTATATGTGTTTTGCGTGTCTAATTTCTCAGATTCAGAATTCTCTGGTTGCTGCCACTTCACTTTCAGTAAAAGATAACTTTTCTCTAAATTAGAGAGTCTAAGTATTTCTTTCTTGGATTTTGAATGGAGCACCCTCTGACAAGGGCACAAAGAAATGACATTTCTCTAATTTGTCTCTAACCATCATTATGCTGGCACTGATGAAGGAAATTCCATTTAACAGTCATAAATAAAAGCTATTTATATTTCTGCTTTCCATGAATTAGTCTGATATATTCATGGCTACATTTTATGGGAGTCATTACCATGTATTCATAGCAATTTATAATGCTTTCTGTAAAGTTTTTCTCAGACTGAATTGATAATTTGTTGATTATTTAACATGTGATTCGTATTCGATGAATGAGGTGGATCTTTTTTAGAAGCAACCGTGTTATATTTAATTGGGTGCTATGAAGGCTCTGTGTGTATCACCAATACTTCTTTCACTTCTGCAAATAATCAGGTTAATGTTATGCTGATGAAAATTCACAGGAAAACTTGCATTATGGTTCAAATAGATTGGTCATTTTGTTTCCAACCTAAGTTGTTTTCATATGTGTTTATTCATAATTCAATTTCATCTTGTTTGCACATTAATGTGCATGAAAAAACAAATTCTCTCTCTATTTATATATGTGTGTGTGTAAGATTTTTGCAGTTTGAAGATAAATCAGTATATAAAATGCATTTGTAAATATTTAATAATATTTTCAAATGCATTTTTCATGAAATACGTTTTTCTAAATATGTGTTACCTTTGCAGCTGTAAAGATATTTTAACATAAATTATATATCTGTAAATATATTTTTTATTCTTTTAAAGGTGTGAATTATATTATGACATTTAGAAAGCTGCAAAATCTTAAAGACTTTTCCAATGTACAGTTTAGGCCAATTTGTATCAGAGTTTACTCATTCTGGATCAGCAGGGAAAACCTAGTTATCTACTATGACTTCCCCCTGGATTGTCCCATGGTTTGCCCTCCAGATGCATGGCCATCAGCACGTTGGCTAAAGACATGATTGGATTTGTAACTCAACATACCTGAAGGGCACATAGTAGGGAAGGATCATCTATATCAAACTATATCAACCTTAAGGCAAGCTCTCTGCGCACTCTAAATGAGTTACTGATGCTAATTTTTCTTTGCAGTTCTTTTCCTGACCATTATAAACTCATCAAGAATTGGTTTTGAATTGACATTTAATTTATGTTTCTGGGCACTAGGTCCATTCGTGCATTTGAATTATTGATCTTCCCCCTTTCTCTTGCTGCAAATAATCATATGGCCATTTATTACATCTGCTATTTATAAATAGGACATATTTCAGTTTTACATTTAGTAAAGATAGCTGTTTGTACAGTTTCTTCCCTTATGACTTTAAGGCCCTGTCACACTGGACGACTGGATGCAAAACGTTTGTATAAAAAGGGCAGCAGTGGCGAGCAAATGTTCCATATGTTGTTATCACTGCTTCAAAATGCCCAAATGTTTGTCATAGAACCAGAGCGGACAACAAGCGGAAAGGATGGACGGGGGGAGTACGAACGGGCGGCAATGGAAAGTCAGATTGCTCCAACGGAAGCCTAGCAGAATGGAGAGGCGATGGGAGCAGATGCTAATTGCCGCAAGAGCTTCGGGGGAGCACCAGGAAGCAACGCGGAATGGAAAGAGCAGATGGCAGGGGATGCCGACGATGAAGTGGAATGCAGAGGAGCGGAAGCCTAGCGGAAGTAGCGGACTTAGCCATAGTGTCACTGCAATGCGGAGAGGATGCATTGGCAGCCCCGTGGATATAAAGGGAAGCAGCCGAAAACAGGTACCATTAGAGGAAAGCCTGCTCACACAGCTTAGCCAGCCAGCAGCCAGCAGCAAACCAACAACGCATGGTGGAGAAGAAACAGAAGCCTCGCATCTGCTGCAACTGGAAGAAGGGACAGGGCACCTCCCACCCCTGGCCAGCTGTATTCTTCTTTCTGCTGGGGCTTCTGCTGCCCGGGCTGCTCTTACTGGTTGTGGGGCTTCTGCTGATGCTGCTTCTGGTCGGTGGTGCTTCTAGCTGGGTGCTACCATGCTTGTATGCTGCTTCTGGAGGTGGTGCTTCTGTTGAATGCTGCTTTGGTGGTGGGTGTTCTGGTGGTGCTTATCTCTGCTGGCCTGCCTCTGGATGCTGGTGCTTCTGCTGGGTTAACTCTGGCCTGGCACTGGCTCTGGTGCTGGTCGCTGTACTGCTGGGCTTAATCTGGGCTGGCAGTTGGCTCTTCCTGGTGCTGCTGCGGTAGCAACTTTGGCTGTGTGCTTCTGGTCTGCTGGTCTGCATGTGTCCTGTCCTGCTGCTGTTCCTGGGTCCAGCTGGTCTCGGTGCTGCTGGTGCGCATGGCGCTGCTGGTGCTACCTGGTCTGCTGTCCTTGCTGGTAGCTCCTGGTCCGTGCTCGGTCTGCTGTGGTGCTGTGCTGAGTACTGGCTGGTCTGTGGTCGTACCTGGTCCTGCTTATTGCTGCTTACTGTTGTTGCTGGCTGCGCGCTGGTGGTGGTGGTGTGGAGGAAGCAGCCCTACAAACACCGAAGCCTTCTGAGGAGGGCCCATATGGCCCTGCCAAAGGAGGAAGAGGCAGACCGTGTAATGGGAAGAGGAGGCAATCACAATCAAAGAGGAACCTGAGGAAGAAGGTGCTGCAGGGCTGAGGGAGAAATGAATGAATTGGCGAAGGGAACACTGGCTTATCAATGACAGCGAACCAAGAGGAAAGAGGCTGATTGGAGAGAGAGGCAGCAGAGCTGGGCTACACTTCGAGGTGCCTCAGGCTGGTGAACGCATGCAGACTAGTAAAGTGAAAGCTGCACCTCCAAGAATCTGGCAGGCCGGGTCAAGCTGATGGACCAGGAGACCTACGTGGATGGCAAGTGACAGATTCTTGGAGGTGAGCTCCGCACCCCGAGGAGCAGCCCTCTCCACAACCTCTGTCTTCAGGCAGCCTGCTGAGAGCAGTCTACTCTGGCAAAAGAGTCAGCTCTGTGTCCAGGCATGGTATCTTTGTGGAGTTGCCACACGGACGACCCCCGACAGCTGTACTACCCTGGACGGAGTGAGTGGAGGACCCCCTGACAACAGTGGGAAAGGAGAGCGGCAATTCACCACAGCAACGCATTCCACCCTAATCAGCTCACTCCACAGAAAGAGCAGAGAGGCGACGAGAGGGACAGAGCACACTGTCTGTGGAGATCAGGGACACAGTCGTGGAGCAGCCATAGCTCTACTCTCTTTCAGTTCTGGTCACAAGAGACGACTCTCATCTCCAACGCATAGCCTTCTCACCTAGGGTCAGCAGACCCTCTGAACTGATCGGAACCCCAGTACCAGGTGGTGAAGTGAAAGGGATCACCGCTCTTCTCCAACCTGCCAGGACAAGATGACTGTCACCCAGCCATGGCTGCTCTTCACACAGATGATGTCACGTTGCCCTTCGAAAGGCTTTCAAGGCCTCCGCTAGCAAGCGCTACGGCTACCCAGGAGGTCCAAGCAGCACAGCTGTCCCTTCCAGTCCAGGGCACAGTACTATTTGGATG